>NDGN011301654.1:0-12680 GCA_002564285.1 Tympanoctomys barrerae
CTGAGCCTGACTGCTTTGTTGAAGCAGCCACTTAAAGAACTGAGCTACAGGGCAGGCCCCCACCCGAAAATGGTGTGTTTTACAAGTACTATGATAAAAAATAAAAACAGCAATAATAAGTGTTAGGAATAAAGAGCAGGCATTACTGCCAACCCTTCATTTCTGGATATCATCCACTACTGTTCTTTGTAGGTCTGTGGTGTGTGACATGTATTGCTATAAAAATTAATTGGAAACCTTGTTTTGGGGTCAGGGAGATAGCTCAGTGGAATAAGCGCTTCGCTGGCAAGTGCAAGGGCCTGAGTTCAATTCCTGGTTCCGTCAAAAAAAAAAAAAAGAAAGAAAAGAAATCTTGTTTATTTTTTAAAACAGGTCCATACACTGTGGAAGGCAGAACACAACTACATGGTGAAACAACTGAATTAAAGAAGGAGGCACAAAAAGGAAACCAAAACAACTATGTTGGCAAATGGCCAGACAGCTACCTGGCAGTGCTTTGGGGATACCTGTGACCCATTCAATTTTTGTGTTTAATAAAGACTGTTGAGGCTGGAGTAGCCAAATACCATGGACCATCTGCTAGGGCCTAGAAGAATGTTGCTAAACAGAGTATGAAGGTAAAATGGCATTTATTTATGTTTTATTTTATTGCATATTTTTGGTACCGGGGATTGAACTCAGGACCTTGCTCTTGCCAGGCAGGTGCTCATGCAGCTTAACATCTCTCTGGCCCTTATTTATTTATTTAGAGACAGGGTCTCACTGTGTAGTTCATGATGGTGTTAAATTCACTATGTAGCCCAGGCTGGCCTTGAACTCAAGGTGATCCTCTTGCCTCAGCCTCCCAAGGGCTGGTAGGCATATGGTCACCATGCCTGGCCAAAATGGCATTTTAGATATGCCTAACAAGCAACAAGTAAAAAGATCGAGTATCTTCATGATGCCTATTGGTGTACTGAGGAATAGCAACTGATCACTTGCCATAAAGAAGACAAGTGGCTTAGTGACTAAATTTTTCATTTATCAAAAACAAAAATAGATGTTCTATAGATACAGCTTTGAGGTCTAATCATTTCATAGACAAAACTAATCAAATACATGAGAATAGAATTTTAGAAGCAATAAAATGATCTTATATTAACAAAGATTTTATTATCTATGTCAGAAAGGTGTTAAAAATTTATAATCATGAGTTTAGATGTACTGTATTGTACATACTTTTTGCTTGGCCTCAAGAATTTTTGCCTCTAAATCAGCTGGGATTATCTTCCCCCTGTAATTATTGTAAAAGGGGAGAAATTAAAATGAAGAATCAATGAAATTGCACATGAGAAAAAACTTTAGCAGCAGCAGAAGTAATTTAATCGGGTATTTTCAACAGACCATTAGCAGCTTGGCACACTGTAGTGAGCCAGTCCTTAAGCACAATAAAACAAATTTAACAGATGAACACATTTAATACATCAAGAACCTAATCGTCACTCTCCCCTGCCTACCTTTCATTGCACTTTATCAAAATCACATTGTCGGTTCCAAAACCGAGGGCAGCCCCAGCTTTCTTTATGGAATAGTGACTCTGCAACAAACAGGATTGAGGTTAAAATTTAGACAGTCCCTTCGGACTCCCCCACCCCCAATCCATCAGCAAGAGCCCTTAACTCACATGTTCTGAGGTGAAGAGGACCAGCTTGGGCACGGCCGCCATGCCCTTGGTCTTAACTTCCGGGAAGTACTTGTAGCGCGCAGCCATGATGCTGTACATGTTGGATATGGCGCCCCCTGTCACCAAGCAGACACATTTGGAGGTGTTGGGGCTCTTTCATTATTGTTTTTAACAGAAAGGCTGGGCTGGTGTCTCAAAATAAAGCAAATCAGGAAAGAAAATACCAAGACTGGTATGGATGGCTTCCCTGTGGCCATGGCTTGCTGCTGGACCCTTCCCTCTTGGAATGCAGGTGGTCACACTCATTCCTAAAGCTATGTAGGTAACTCTGCCTTGGGTCACTACCACAGTGCCCTTCCCACTAGCAGCCCAGACAAAAATATAAGAGGAGGAGGAAGCAGTGGCTGCAGAGAGATGGGTGAGTTACAACCTTCCAGCTTTCACTTTCTGTTCAATGTATTTACTGAACAAAGATGAATCTGTTCCCTGAGTTCAAAAAGACAGAGTAAGACAAAGTAATGGAACCTATAAAAGGAAACAGTGACATTGCCTGGCTACCTGCCTGGGTACTCTCTTCAAAGCATAGCCCAACCGAGTTATGGAGTCATTGAGGAGAGTTCTAAGTTGCTCTAAATAAAAACAAATGAATGTTTGTGGAAATAAAGACAAAAGGAGAACTGAGATAATTAGGTACGTCTAGCCACATAAAATAGCCACTTTTGTATCAATTACCTGAGAATGGTATAGGCAAATACATGGCTTGCTTGAACTGCCTGCACAATTGTGTTGCTTTGTCTTTTCTTCACAGAGGTCTCCAATACCAACTATAACTTCTCCCTACCTCCAAGGATATCTGTGCTTGTAAAGATTCTCACTGTTTCGGCTCACTGTATCTGCTTGGAGGTTCAAAGTAGATGTACTCTTTAGACTGAGTTCATTGTTAAGCTGGATCCATTGACCCCTAACGTATCGCACTGGTACTGTGTCTTTCCAATGACCTAGACTCAGCTCTTGTGAGTTTGTAGGGATTTGTGCATAGACTTTGCTGGTTAGCTTATAGAGAATGTGGAATTCTTTTTAGCCTTCATTCTGACAATGACAGGCAGGCAGTTTCAAAAAAACCCCAAAACAACAACAACAAAAGAACCCAACAACAATAACAAAACCTTTTGAAGGTCATTATGCTTCCACAAGCCTGTGTTTTATTGAATGTCCCAAGAATCCCAAGGATCAGTCAGAGGAAGAGAACAGAAACCTACCAGGAGAAAATATCCCATCGCCATCTTTACTTGACCATCCAACTATCTCTCTCATCTTCTTAAGTGTTATTTGTTCCATGAGGACAAACACTGGTGCGATTTCATATGTAAACCTAAAAAGGTGGTGAAGGATGAAAATAAAAAGTTAAGTCATGTATTTTGGGAACACACATGATTGGCTTACTACTTGCATTTGGGTTCTAAAATAAGATCCTCAAAATCACTAAAGAGTTAGGTGTGGTGGTGCACACCTGTAATCCCAGCACTCAGGAGACTGAGGCAGGAGGACTGCCATGAGTCTGAGGCCAGCCTGGGCTACACAGCAAGTTCAAGGCCAGTTTGAACTCCATACTGAGACCCTATCTCNAAAAAAAAAAAAAAAAACAATTAAAGCAATTCATTTCCTGGAAATGCATTAAGTCACCAGTCATAAAATGTCAGAACCTAGGCTGGATTACCGAGAGAAAAATACAGTATTATCTGTTTAAGGGATGGTTTGCACAGAGTAACAGAAAGAAAGAGAATGACTTTTCTGGGTCTCTTATCTTTCAGGTTGCAGGACAGTATAAATATTATTTGAAAAAGGTGTATTTTAAATTCTTACAATTGGTTTGAAGCATTAAAACAAAAAGACTGCCAATTTCTCACCTGTAGCATCCATAAAAGCCAGATCCAGAGTCTATCTTTTAAGAACAATGTAAACATCTGAAAGCTCACTGTGAAGATAATTGGAAATATTGACCCATGTCTTAAGAATCTCAATATAATTATCTACATAGTTTTTCTATTCATAATCCCCAAGGACAAGTATGTACCTATAATTTTCTAAAGTCAATATCTGTCAAGAATAATTATAAGTGATGATTTTATAATTATAAATTAGAAATAAAAGAAGACGGTCGACTGGCACACACAGCCTACTGTGGGCATCAGATCCCCTGCCAGGCTATATTCATCACCTAACAAACTGATGCAGAAGTTGCAGGTCATGCTTTTTTTCAAAACTGAGTCACATTATGGTCACTGAAACAAGATCATGGTACCAGACAGGCCCTAAGAGAAATCAAGGAAGGTCTATCCACAGATACTGAAGCCGGAACAAAATGATATTCACTAAACTCTGAGGCTCCTTGTCATTCTTCATTTTGCTTGCACCCTTAGGCACTAGAGCCTGTTTGCTAGGCTCAAAGCATCCTTGCTGAAGAGAGATGCCTAGGCTGACTCAGCCATGTGATACAGGAAAGTGTAGCATCAGTTTGTATGTTTGGGCTGAGGGCCAAAGTCAAGGACTAAAGGGGAGTCTAATTAACTATAATTATTTATTTATTTATAAAATCTATTTGCAAGGAAGCTATTGTAGAATCTTCAGGATATGTCTGTTGGTAGAAGAATTTTTTTTCCAAAAGAATATCCCCATTTTCCTGGAGAGGCCCCTGGAAATTTAGGAGGAAGACCCTTGGAAACCTTGTGTTCAGTTACCATCACCTCTGGAGGTCACAATCATGCTTTGGTTCTGCTCTGAGCCCCATCACCGTAGCAACCAACACTCATGTCTGATGGCCTGATAAAGGAAGAAGAAGAGAAGGATTCCTGGTTTAGCCTGTGCTGCTGAGGGTACTAAGAGGCAAACTCATGATGTGTTTCCACCCATCCTTGGACAAATGTGTTGACATTGGTTCCACTGACTTTTAGAAATGCTGGAATGGCAAACCTGTTTGCATGGTGAAGATGCTCTGGAGGCAGTGTAGATGCTAAAGTCTCACAATACCACATAAGCAAGCACTCTGGAGTAAGGTAAGGAACAAGTGGAGTTGTATACCATATAATCAGCAAGTGGTGCTGATTTGAAGCAGTGGTGCTTGATTTAGTTGGTGTCACACACCACTTTGGGAATCCTAGGAAAGCTATGGTCCCTATTTCCAGCTAAAAGATTATTTTGTATACCATAACAGGACACTTTCTTCCTACAACCTGGATCCCAGGTTAGGTACTTCCTGGGATGAAAAAGCAGATGAAATAAAGAGATCGAAGGTCAGAATGTTATAGTTATAACTACAACCTGCACGAAAGTGGAATTGGAGTTGAGACTGTATTATATGGCTAGCCTGGAACCACATGGGGAAGGGAAGAGCCATGGTACTGAGGACAGGGATCTTGGTCCAACTCTGTGCTTCCTGATTAGCATCCATTTAGGACCAAGTTTCAGGAATGAGTCTTCCTACCTAAGGATCCAGAGCATGGCTGTTACTCTGAGGATCAGCAACAAGAATCCTGAGTTCAATTAGAGGACCAACTGATTGCATTAATTCAGGTTTCTCCTCCATGCCAGC
Organism: Tympanoctomys barrerae; assembly: GCA_002564285.1. NCBI lineage: Eukaryota > Metazoa > Chordata > Mammalia > Rodentia > Octodontidae > Tympanoctomys > Tympanoctomys barrerae. Next base: position 5,253 of record NDGN011301654.1, read on the forward strand.
TACTTGATTCCTAAATCTGTCTTTCAGTTCTGTTCAACAAATATTGAATGCATGACTGTTTTCTGCCAGGTAATATCATGGGTATGGAAGAGACCAAAATGTTATAAGATACCATCCCCAACCTTGAAATGGCCCACTAGGACAACTCTAGCATCTGATAACTGATCTAAGCTGCACTGTGACAGTCTCTGCCTATGTCTGGAGGAACCAGTTATTCCATAGCAAACAACAGGCTTATCCTGACCTAGGAACTAAATCCTGACAGCCTGTCCCTCCCAGAAACTGGAAGATTGGTCTATGGTTTTTGACCCACAGCTAGGGCTGACATACAGGCCAACATGGGTTTCCCTGTTCCTGATACTCTTTCTCACTCTACCTTCCCAGACTAGACCATGTTTTATACTGGAGTGTCAGGGGGTACTTCATTTAAAGCCTTCTAGAAGGCTTTGAAGCAGTGGTGCTTGATTGAGTTGGTGTCACACACCACTTTGGGAATCCTAGGAAATCTATGGTCCCTATTTCCAGCTAAAAGATTATTTTGTATACCATAACAGGACACTTTCTTCCTACAACCTGAATCCCAGGTTAGGTACTTCTTCTCTCACAGATAGATCAAAGCAGATGAAATCAAGAGATCATAGGTCAAATGTGGATTCAGAAGAAGCTGATTAGATGCTAAGGCCAAGGTACAAGATTATACTTCAGAATCAGAGTAAGAAACTGAATCTGCACAAAGCTTTGGAAGGATTTAAACAGTAAGATGATGACATTCTTGGAATGTCACTAAAGAAGAGTTCTGAACCTTTCTAAATTGAGTAACGAGATGATTAGCCATTTTTTTGTGTTTCAATTCACCTTCCCAGGGGGATTTACTCAGAACTGAGGTAAAGTGTCAGGACACTGTGGTTCCCTTGTGGCTGATCTGCTGATTGCTAACCATATCAGTTTTCTCTTGCTTCATTAAATGTTATGTAGTGATGCAATTTACCCAGATCAAAGACTATATTTTCTAGCCTTCCTAGCTATGGCCATGGGGTTAAGTATTGGGCAAATAATTGCTACAGGAAGTTGTATGTGACCTCTGCAAGCTTAGCATTAGGGAGTATGATCCCGCTTTACCTGCCTTCCCTCCCTTTTTGCCACCTGCCATCCTTTCTTCCCTCCTCAGTCCTTTAGTTTTTCCTTCCTGAGTTTTAAAACACAGAAGTGATGACTGGAACCTCAGTAGTCAGAATTCACTATGAGGTAACTTTGTGGATGACAGCTACATGCCACAATATGAATGACAAAGGCACACAGAACCTGTAGGCTGTTGATTGGCAAACTGAGGACTTCTTTAAGGAGAGGAAGAAAGACTCTTTCATGCTGGCTTTCTATCTTGATAGTTCTTTTAAGACTTCCTCTTCTCACAGATGTGGCAAGTAAGACATCTTCAATACCTTAAAAGATGACACACTTGAGCAGAGGAGAGCTTAGTGAAGCCCTTTGTTGGCCAAAGATGATGGGAAGTCGAAAGGCTGAAGGGAAGGAGTCCTCTATAGCAACAGAGGCCATGGGGTGGCTGCTTCTCCTAGGTGTGTGTATGGTGCCTTGTATACCCTTAGGCACTTAGGACGCAGCCTTTTGCAGCCTTCAGGACCTCTGTGGGATGAATGTTGCTGTCTCCCAATTTACTGATCAAGAAACTGAGGTTCAGAGAAATTCTGTGCTTTGCCTTAACATCTCACAGTTAGAATGTTGCAGAGCCAGAATTGTTAAGTCTTTTATGTTGCCACTGCTTTCCTGTGACAAATGGAAACTGCTCCCCTTTAACAGCCTGCTCAACAGTACCTGATGACCGATAGCTTCCATAGAAATTTTCTCCTGTGTAACTTCCATGAAAATAAAGCACTGGGTGCTTGAAATCACAACCTCACAGCAACGGGCTGCGAATGAGCCTGCCATTAGGATTATGTATTGCCATCAGGTGTGGAGGGCAGGCTGCTGTTTACACTTGAGTGCTGTTCAACCTACACAGCTGTTCTTGGTTTTGGAAGAAAAGAGCTGTAGGTGCAAAGGATAATTACACCTTTGCAAAGTTTTCTCTGGATATCTGTTGGGTCCTTGCTTAAGACAAACAGACCCCAAAGCTCCATGCCCAAGGAGGTCTAAATGCATGAACATAAATGTCCTTTGTTTACTAACGGTCAGACACTTATGCTTTGCTACTTGAATGAGAACTTTGGACAGTTCTTTTAAAAACACTGTACATGGGAATATATCAGTTGTTCTCTGTTACCACTGCCACCCAAACACAATAAGTGCTGGTTAAAAAACAATAAATGACAGCATATCACTGATGGAATCATGTTCCACCGAAGAAAGACCCTTGTGCCATTCTTTCCTAGACTTATTTTGAATGCTGTTCCCTGTTGAAGAAGAAACTGACCCACAGGGGAGTAAATGTTGCTCAGGCTCCTACGATGCTGCCACATTTCACAATCTTCCAGGGGAACTGGCTTTGAACAATTTCTAGATAATAGTTATTACTTCTTCAGACAATCTCTAGCACTGACAGAAACTATTTCACTATTTTAAATAACCTCTATCGATCTGCTGGAATCAGATCATATTTTATAAATGCTTACTGTTCAGTACAGTGGCAATTATGATGTATCATTTAGTTGGATGGGCCTTGACCTCAGATGGCTGAGGCATATTTAGTGTTTCATGGCTGAGCTGAGGTAAAAGGGCTGATATTAAGAACACAGACAAAAAGGGAGAATCTGTGGGATCTTTCTAGTAGAAGTCTTTTATAAACACTTCAAAAAGGTGAGTTCCTTTTATTTACCATGAGATTGGCTTTATGTAGTAGGAAGTCACAGCTGAGAGTCTGCAGAATACACATAAGAAGATGACTGGGAAAACCAGTGCCTGTGTTACTGCGGATCCTTGAGCCTTAATGGACCGATCCCTTTCACTCTGCTCTTTTTACTGATTTTTCAAATTGTTGAATCCAAACAAACAATGCAACTGTATTTCTAATTTAAATTGTCTCTTAATGTTAGTAGATGTTACAGTTAGGCATTCATGTTAACTTTTTTCAAGTTGTAATCTGCATATTATGTGTTTGTGCTTTCTGATGTATGTGTTTTTATCACAAAAATCATAGTACAGCTGAGCCATCTCCCCGACAAGGGTTGCAAATGGGAGCTTTCGGTTCGATGAAATTATCAACTGACTGTATTTTTGACCTGAATTTCCCTCAGCCCTCTGATGTTTCAGGGATTCAATGTGGACACTGTGAAGTTACTCATGGCTGTAAGCAAAGAGCATGAAAACTGTTTTCATTTTTTAATTAATTGAATTGGGTATGCCTTTTAGCACAAAAGGCTTCACCTGTCACATGTACTTTTAAAATTTTATCAGTGTTATTTTAAGTTGACAAAGCAGGGATCCTTAATTATTAAAAACTTTTTCTGAAATATAGTTTTAGTGTTTTGAGGCCCAGCATCAGACACCTTTGGGACACATATAGATACAATCTTCAAAGGTCCTCTTGGTGTCAAGGTTAGTCACAGTTTATCAAACTTTAATAACTTGCATTATATTTTGATGTCACATGGAATTTCTCATTTTAAACAATGTCACTTTTGCACCTAAATTCATTTTTTAGAATCTACTGTACCATGACCTTTCAAAAGCAACTATAGGAAATTATTGTGAGAAATTTGTTTATTTCCCCCTGGATACTTTAATCAAATGTGGTGTCACTGACTTGCTATAGATCGTGGTGAAACACTGCCATTTGAGTGGAGAGAAAAAACAGTAGTCACTAGGCTATGACAACCCTCCATCATTCTGTAATCTGTCCCAGGAGGGCATTTGTGTCAGGGGAAGCGTTGGGGTGACTGCAAGAAGGATACCTAGGCAGGCAGTACTTGTACCACAGGACCTTAGGGTCAGTTTTATATTAATTATAAGAATTTTGAAATAAATGAAGGCTCTGTCTACATAAGTAAGTACAGGTGAAAATGTTAAATTCAGCAAAAATAATTAGGTTTTTTGAAGGGACTATATAATGTATCAGTACCAGTTCAATGTCATTTTATAGTTAAGAAATAGGTTGAAACAATTGACTTGTGGATTTATGGAAGCTAATTTTGGAGAAAATATAAGTAATGAGAATAAATGTGCTTGGACGAGAAAACAAGCTGAGAGCATATCCAAAACTTGACCTCTTTAGATATTCCATGAAAGAAGTAGAATCTATTAACATGAAATTTCACACTGAATTTTGAAGCTAGAGTTATTCTCTCATGATCATGCCCTTATCAAGTTGTATTATTCAATTCCAAAAACAGTTTATTATCAACTATTAATAGAACTGTAAGAAAATTACAAGATTTTATGAGAAAAAAGAAGATCAAGGCAACTTCAACAAAATAGGAGTGTTAGAATTACTTTGAAAGCAAGAAGCCACAGTCATACATCATGATCGCTGGTGTCAAAGGAAGAGGAGACTTACATATTGGTATTGGCAGTTGACGTCAGCCACTCTCCAGCTAAGCCAATGATATCCAGTCCAGTGGAAAGCTGGTTGAAAAATCGAGGGTGACCTAGAGAGGTGACAGGCAAGCATCAAGGTAAACCTGGGTGTTTCAGCCTAGCTTTAGAGCAAGTGCCTCATCTTATCAGATCACACCGATGAGGTCTTCAACGCAGCGGTCTAACAGGGCTCCGCGAGGATGCTAGAAAAGGGCAGGTTGACCCTTCCCATGCCAACCATTATCTCTAATGATGCCCTACAAGCCTGTCTGTTTCTTTCTTTCTTTTTTTTTTTTTAACGTATTTGGCACAGGGTCTACAGGGTCTCACTACATAGATTGGACTCGTATTCTGTTTTCAGCCTCCCAAGAGCTGGGGTTACAGGTGCGCACCACCATGCCCAGTCTCAATTGCTGTCTCAACTGGCCCCGCGGGGCCAGCATGGCACAACACGATGGGAATCAAAGCCTGGCTGATGTCAACCTGTCTGTTTCTAAAGCATCATGTGTTTTTTTTTTTTTAATATTTATTTATTTATTGTGTATGTGTGTGTGTGTGGCCAGCTCAGCCCACCAGGGGGAGAGGCTGGCTGGCATGTGGCGCTGGGGGATCGAACCGTGGTCCCTGTCTTTGCCAAGCTTGTTCCAAGTGGGTGCTTTAGACCATTGAGCCATCTCGCCAGCCCAACATCATGTCTTTATGTTTGTAAAAAATCAAGTATAATGAAACTAATCATGCTTTCCAATATCTTATCTGTTGACTTCTAGATGAACTCCTCTGTGATGTTTATTTTTTAACTACAAAAGAGAATGTGGCGTCCTGATTTTTTCATAAGTGTTTGAATTTTTAACTCAACATCCTGAGGACTGTAATTTCTGAATCAAGATTGCTGATGGAGAAGAGGCTGTAGAATTCAGAGAGAGTTCAAATGGACCAAATTGGATTTAGGGAAAGAACCAGCTCTGATTCTGATGCTGAGGCCATCCTAACTTGCTGGGTCTTGGTGACAGACATAATGTCAAACTTTTGTGTATTTTCCCAGCCTACAGCCAACTTGCTTGCAGGGCTGACCTAGCATCTCCTCTGTGAAATGGGAAGAAATTCTCCTTCACTTACTGCATCACTGGTGCATTAATTGTTATTGCTCTGCTGCTTTAGCATCCTGTGCAGCTCACAGTGTGCTTTAACAGGTTTTGTCCTCAGCAAATTTGGGAAACTTGCCATGTTTTTGCCAGGCATTCACTGAAAAACTCAACTTCACATCCGCAGGCTTGGCTCAGCTGTCATGAAGGCGCTAACACAATAGATTATCTAGGGATGTGTGACAGAGAACTTATGTGAAAAAGATTGCTGACTACTATGTTTCCAGAGGAAATTGCCTTTGCCTCTGAAATAACTGTCAGAAGGACAGTGTTTGAGTGCTCCTGGTCAAAATCTCTTCCCTGAGACTGTCCATTCCTCCCTAGACCAGAGTAGTTCTTACTCAGAACATGTGGGCTGTGGTTATTTTTTTATACCAGGATATGCCAATCCTTCAAAATGAAGAGTCCTCAACAAATAATACTGATTTTTAGAAAAACAGTAATTGAAAATAGTATACTTAGTGTACACATTGAGCCAGATTCCAATGTTCACACAGACCAGTCTAAATAGCTTAAATTGTTTCATTTTACTCTACTTTTCTCAGTGCCAGCAGAACTTTTGACATCATCCATATAAAGAACTTCACTGAAATTCATTAAAATATACGCAATCCCACTTGAAAAGTTGTTGATGGCAAAAGTCTCACTTTAAGACAGGACTGAATCACAAATAAAAGCAATCACGCTTTACTTGATAATGTATCAAACCCGCATGGCCAAGGCAAAGATGGGAAAAGAAAGTGACTGACAGAAAGTGCAAGTGTCTTTTTTTTTCCTCCATTAAAATACAAAGCACACAATTCCTTCCCAAACCTTACTTTTACCATATAGCTACAACTTATGTCTGCAAAATCTTCTACTAGAATTTCTATCAACTAACAAAACATCCTAGTTTAGATTTCAATTATATCCAATAAAAATCAGACACTAAGCATCAAGTAGCTCAATGTCAGGTAGGGAGTGGGAAGAAAGAGTTGTTTTTTTAAGTAAATAATTTCAACAAGTAAGTGGCAAGGGAGAAAAAAAAGAGATGGAAGAGGAAATTTACTGGCTAGAATGATGTATAAACTAGCTGCAAAGTGAGAGACTTACCTGAAACCTGATTCAAATGAACTAAAATAAAGTAAAATGTTCACGAATACTGAATATTTCATCACATTAAGAAACTATAAGTTTTATGTTTTTTCATATATGACAATGATATGGTGGGTTTTTAAGAGTTCTTGAGGAAGAAGAATATGTATGGATGCAATACGGTTTGGTGGGGGGTTTGCTTCCATAGGATAGAGAAGGGGAGAGTGGGTGGAGACACAGGTGAAATGAAGTTGACAGGAGCTCCTCATAGCTCAAGAAAGGTGTTTGGTACATGGGGTTCATAATACAATTCTATTTTTGCATAAATTAAAACTTTTCCATAAGCTAACAACTAAGGATGTCCAGCATATCTAGAAATCACCTAACTGGGCACTGTTTTTATATCAATTTGGACCGAAGTTGCATATGGTCATTCCTGTTTTTAAAGAAGTCTTCTGTTAATTTGTGTATGAATTTTCAAATGCTTTCATCATCTCTTTACAGATGATGAAATACCTCCAGATTAGTATGTTTTTACTAGTAAAACTCAATTCATGATTATATGTATACCCAAAATATTGGAGATAAATCCCAGGAAGACTCTATCAATAAGCTATAGACTTTTTATTCATTTATTTAGTTATTTGTGTGTGTGTGTGTGTGTGTGTGTGTGTGTGTGTGTGTG
>NDGN011301709.1:0-10857 GCA_002564285.1 Tympanoctomys barrerae
TGATTTGAAACTGTCTAATTGCTATTTGTTTATCAATAAAATTCTGGAAAAAAAAGAAAGTCACTGGTATACAATGTTTTCTTTCTGTTACCTAATAAAAGTCACTTCCAGGAAGATGCAGGATTGCATAAGATTGACATACAATCTAGACAATTTGTGCTTTTCAAAGCAAGGTAGTGTTTCAAAATATTTTGGGACTGAAATGACTTGAAGACAGAGGAGTGTATAAGGTTATTCTATGGTTAAAAAATGTCTTGAGTAGAATAAGGTTTTGTCCATGGTCTCTAGGAATGAGCAGGAGGTCCTAGGCATACTTCCTACCCTCCTATGTAAAGAACAGGGCCAAGTTGTTTGAAGGCCTCAACATTCATCTGGTGTTTTAATGCAGCAGTCAAGAAATTCTCAATGTTTATTTATTAATTAATTTATTTATTGTTGTGCCAGGAACCAAATCCAGGTCTTATGCATGCTAGGGCAGTGATATATCATTCTGCTGCACCTCCAGACCACGTATTCTTTATTTTTGAAAAAGAAACACATAATTGTATCCTGTGCTAGGACCTACAATTTATATTGCTGTCTTGGCTTATGTGGAGGTTTAACCATAATTCTTCTTAACTCATGTAAAAAAGAGATGATATGTATATTTTTTGTCATCTCAATGTACTTTTAATTTTTAAATATGATAAGTCAAATCCATCCTACTAACTTCATACATCTTTCATAGCTGATTGTATATGGTTATTTTATGGCCATAAAATTTGCATTAATTTAATTTCTCTCTGTAAAATAATATTGCTATTGTATCTTTTTGGCAGTAAAGTTTAGAATAAAGTACTTTACGTATAGTTCTAATTTGACATTTTAAAAAAACCTGTTAAGTAATTTAAAATAAGTTGTTTTCAGTCTTTACCTAATCTTTCAATACTGCTTTATAAAAATAAATAATTAGCATAATTAAGCTGAATACTATATTATTATATTCTCAAAATAAAGATATAAATGCATNATATATATACATATATATATACATGTACATAAAAATCTTGGTTCCTTTAGCACATTTTAATTTGAAAATGATAATTGTAAGTTTAAATCATTTGGTAAAGATTCTTTTGTTGCAATTCAGTTGACAGCTTTTTACTAAGACATCAGAAATTGAGTTACAACCTGAAACAAACAAAATATTAAACAGAATTTGTTACTGATAGAACTAAAATAAATAACAACAACAAAAGTTTAGTAGGAAAGATTAACATGTATTACCTGGATTTGACTAGTTGAATAAGACCTTTTCAATTTATCCTAATAAAAATGAATATCAACTAGATCAATATTCGAAGTCAGTGCAATTGATACAATTATTTGCAGTTCCAAATTGTCACTGTGCCATTATTAAAAAGAAGGGCTACTGAGAGAAGATTTGGTCAACAGGGCTCTGCCTTCATGCATAGATTGTTATGGCACTATTATTTGTTGGGGGAGTTATAAAATTGGCAAGCGAATCTCCTGTCCTCTCCGTTTCATATGTTCCGTACCCTTCTGAAGCTTTTCACCTAAGGGAAGATACAGCATGGAGACCTTTCCCATCTACGCTTTGACTTCCCAGTCTCTAGTAGATTGTAAACAAGGAATATCTGTTCACAATAAGTTATCCTGTCTGAAATGTTCTGTTACAGTATCAGGAAACCAACCGAGAAAATCAGTAAAGTAGAACTTAAAATTAGTTATTCAAATCATAAAGTCATTGCTATATGACTTTATCCCAAGAAATTTGAATAGCTATACACATAACCAAGCAATTCACATATGGTTTGATTTTTTTAGAAAGCATATATCTTTTTTAAAAAAAGAAATCATATATCTTCACAAGAATTTTTTTCAGTGAAAAATGTCCTACAAAGTTAGATTCAAATAATAGTGTTATCTTGGAAACCACTACATTCATGCTGTCCTAAGATTTTATTGGTGGAAGGGCCAGTGAGATAGCTCAGTGGACTTAGTGCCTGCTTGGGGAAGCATAGGTATCAGGGTTTGATCTGGGGCACCACCCACTGCAGCAAATCCACCCCTGGGCACACTGAGCCAGCCACCTAAACAGGGAATGGTGGTACATGCCTGTAATTCCAAGGCTGAAGAAGCTGAAAATAGGAGGATCACTATGAGTTTTAGCTGTGCAATGATACTCTGTATCAAATACATATATATTTTATTGGTGAAGCAACTGCTAGGATAACAGAATGACCAGGCTAAGAGTTCTTCCTCCTCAATATTTTAAATGTCCTCTTTTTTTCCTGGATTTATTTTTTTCCTATATAACATATCTGATCTTCAGCACAAATCCATGTCCTATAAAAGCCACTCTTGGGCAAGTCATAAGTTACTTGTAGTTAAGTTTTTAAAAAGCATGTTGCTATGAGAAACACAGAAATATGTGCAACATCCACTCAATAATTCATGATTTGATTGTCCCCATCCTGTAGAATAGTGTGCCATTAGTTTACACATGATTTTGTGAAAACAATTTAATTCCAATTTGGCATAATAAATAAGGGATGGTATTTTGGTTTTATAGTCACGTGTCTTCAGTCAAGCTATATGAAAATATCAGAAGTAAAGGTAGATATGAACCAGAAGAGAATTTCTCACTTTCGCCATCTTTGTTTCTGTTTGGAAGCAGCATCTGTGGGCTGGTGCATCGTTTCCTCAACCGCCTGCAGCACTGAGCACCGCAGGAAGGGAGCAGGGACAGGTGACAGAAAGGCCATGGCACGGAGTGTGCTGATGGTGGTTCAGAGTGGTCTCTGTGGCCAACTGATAGCAGCACGCAAGCCAGCCAGTGTAGGCTTGAAAAATCACTCCATGAGCCTATCTTTAATTGAGCATGTTTCCAAAGAATTGGACTGCAATTATGAAAACACAAAATTAAAGTATTAGCTATCCTTCTCACTCAACAAAAGCGCTTTCTTATTCTCTATTATAACAAAGTGTAACAAGGCACGAAACTAGAAACCTAAGTCCAGATGTTGATCAATTAAATGTTTAAAATGTCTTACAGTAAGAAATAAGTCTTACGGTAAGAAATAAGTTTAGAACACATTAAAAATTATATATATATATATAGTATCTGTAAATATTGTTTTCTTTTCTTTTATGTGTGTGTGTGTGTTTAGTACAGGGTCTCACGATGTAGACGAGACTCATAGTGATGCTCCTGTTCTCAGCCTCCCAAGTGCTGGCATTACAGGCATGTGCCACCATGCCCAGTCTCAATCACTGTCTCTGTGCACCCCCAGGGCGGGGCTGGCACGGCTTGCCTGAGATGGATCCCCGATCCACTGAGCTCTACCTAGGCAGGCACTTTAGTCCACTGAGCTATCTGACCGGATTGATATAGTTTTCTATATGTATGCACACATTAATTTTAATGTTATATTTTATGTATTTGCATGTATTATACTTCTACACGTGAAGATATATATTATATATCTATAGGTATCTTTTTCAAAGTATAAAGAAATGACTCGACAAAAAGTCTCTTCGGAAGCTCCTTCCTCTTTCAGTTTTAATTTCATCACCTTTATAGCACTACATAGGCCGTTGATGCATAGTATGATAGGCACAACTTCTGACTGTATTAGTGCACTAATGCCTAAGAATAAATAATCTACTGCAGTGGACATTTTATCTATGTTCTTGGTATTAAAAGAGTAATTGCTTAAAGCAGTGAAATCTCAAAAGAACAATATATCAATTAAATTACAATATAAAATGGGAATTTGAGAAAAATAGGCCTTATCTTTAAATATTAAATGTGTGGAGGACGAAGGCTTTCAGGGCTTGGCCTTGAACATTTTGTTCCTTCTGCCTAGACAAAAGCTACTGGAAATAGGAGTAAAAGGAGGGCAAAGAGGGGACATAAATGTATATACACATACATCTATATATGCTGCAATTATTTTATCCTATTACACCATGTCATTTTTTCAAAGATGAAAATTAAACTATTATATTTATATATTGTACATAAACATGAAAAAAGTTTCATCTGTTTACCCATCATTGTTTAAAGGTTAAAGTTATCATTAGATTCCCTTTGAATACTTACCAGAAGATCTAAAGAGTCAAAGAATAAAACGTTAGAAAAAATCTATGAAAAAGGAAGGCATTATCAGTTGCTGAGGAGATGTAAGGCACAAGTACTTAGGAAAATTGCTTGACTACCTTACAAAATTATATATATATATATATATATATATATATATATATATGCTGGAGAAAGAGCTTAGTGTTCTAAGGGCTTGTCTGCCAAGCACAAGGATCTGAGCTCGATTCTCTGTCACTGCATGCCTGTAGTCCCAGCACTGGGGAGGCTGAGACAGAAGGATCAACATGAGTACAAGCTGCATAGTGAGACCCTGTACCAAATAAATAAAAAAGATTTTAAAAATAAAAAAAATTATTTTTATATTTATATATAATTACATTTTATATAAAATTATTTTTATTTTATATATAATAATTATATAAAATTGCACATATATATATGTATATACCTTAAACATCACAGCAGTTATGCTTCTGGGTATTTTACAGAAAAATGGAAGTATGTATTTACAGAAGGGCTTATGACCCTGATTGTGCAGTTTAGCTTTGTTTACCATGGAAAAATTCGTGTTTCCACTGCAAATGAATCTAGTCTATGGTACATCTATAGAATGAAATAATGTAAAGAAATCAGAATTAATAACAAATTCATAAAACAACATGGCTGAATGTGTTAAATAAAATAAACTAGGCACAAAAAAACAACTATTTGATGATTTCAGGTGCATGAAGTACAATAATAGGCAATACTAATCTCTTACAATGAGTCAGAGCATGATTGCATCTGTGGAAGGTGGAGGTACCTGCAAAGAAATGTGCGGGAAAGCTCTGCTGTGATAGATGCTTTCTGTCACTACACATGCGGATGTATCACTTGGCCCAAACTCATCAAACATTTGGATTCTGCACATTTTATTTAATTACATTTGTTCCAAAAAATATTAATATTTTATCCAATACACCAAGAAAAATATCTCAGTACATTTTTAAACGAAACAAAAGTTACTAGAATGTTAAGCGTTCATAAGAAGAAAGAAAAAAATAGCAAAGTAGTAGAATGTAATGAAGACCACTGCCAGAATTAATGAAGCAAAAAATTGGAAGAAACAATGTAGCAATAATCACCTAATAAATGAATGAACAATTTCAAAGAATGTATCAACTAAATATGTTCTTAATTTATTTAAAAAATCTTTTATGTATTTATTTATTTGGCACAGGGTCTCACTATGCAGATTGGACTTGTAGTGATGCTCCTGTCTTAGTCTCCCCAGAGCTGGGATATACCCACGCATGCAGCACAGCGTGCTGTACCAGGGACAAACCCACGTCCCTGTGCGTGCCAGGCAGGCACGTAGACTGCTAAGCTGTCTCCCCCATCCTAAATATGTTATTAACTGATATCTAAATATGAGTGGAAATTTTTAGTAGATATCTAATATATGAAAAGGATAAAATAAGTAATTATAACCTTATATATTTAAAAAACTCTGATAAAAGTAATTGTTGCAGAGGTGGGGTATAAAACTGTATACAAAAAAGACAAAAAAATCATTAGTAACTAAAAAAAAAATTCATTAGTTAAAACTTGGTTGTATTATGTCCCCTGAGCTATCCAAAAATTTTCTCTTAGGAGGAGTTCTAAGAGAGGATCACCAAACAACACAATTGACAGGAAAAATGTTGAATTATTGAAGTAAGTAGCCAATTCACACTCATGCTACACGGTCTGAAGCAGCAGTGCATGCTTCAAGCTTGATCCATGATAACTGTAGCCCTACTTTCCAAGGAGATGCTTGATTATGAATCGCTGCCATGTAAACCTGCTTAATATGGTCATTTTATGCAGAGTCAATTCTGAGTAAGATAGTTTAATGACAAAATTTTAAACATGCACTGCAATATTTGGTACGAGGCAAATTAAACTTTCATGGAAGGTACCCAATATTTATGATTCATGATTATTATCTTACTTATGAATCTCCCATAAGAAATCTGTTCTAGGGGCTGGGGAGATGGCTCAGTAGAATAAGTGCTTTCCTGGCAAGTGCAAATGCCTGAGTTCAATCCCCAGTTCCGCAAAAAAAAAAAAATCTATTCTATCACATTTGTAATATAAATCAACATGAGTTTTCTAACAGCTTGAATACCAATACTATTTCAAATCAAGTATAATTACTCAATAACCAGTAATACCAAGAGTAAGCTATGTCTAGGTTTCCCAGAAAATCTTTGCAGAACATATATAGATCACATGAATGAAATTTTTGGTTCTTATTCAATTGTAGTGAGCTGAACAGAGTACTTCAAAAGGCCTATGCTCACTGTGAATAGTTGGATATAGGGCACTCACAGAAGTAATGAAGGTGAAATGAAGTTATATATTTTGGGTCTTAATCTGAGAGGATTGCATATTATAAGGCACCCAGGGGAGATACTACAGAGAAAAACAAAGAAAAAATGTGCAGGGACACAGCAAGAATATGGTCAGTTGCAAGTTGAGAAGAGATGGCTCCCTAAAGCCAATTAGACAGACACCTAGATCTTGGACCTGGGGTTCGCAGCACTGTGGAAAACTTCAGTTCTACAAATCAGGCCACATATTCTATGGTATTTTGTCTTGGAATCCTACCAGTTGTATGCAGGATTAATGCTAAATGGTCCTCTAAACCTTACATTCTGGTTGAAAAAAAAATAATTCCTCTTTAGATCTTCAAACAAATTTGAATCCTTGACTATTATCACATGAAGGAAACATTTTTGGACATCACCACTGGATGAGAAATCTTCTGAAACTCTACAAGAAATGCAAGGAGATGTATGCACCTACTGGCATATCCTCTTATTTGTTTAGTATGTAAATGCATATTCATTGGAGAAAAATACAGATAAAGAGATAAACAAATAGAAAATAGAGTACAATTAGATTTACGAAATCTAACATGGTGCAAAGGAAGTTCTGCAATGAAAATGTGATATAGATAGATATAATTATAGACATAGATATATAGATACAGATATATGATGTTTGTGTGTATACTGGAATGGAAAGAGAACAAGATGGTAAGAATAGGTGAAAATTAGTAAAGGTACTTAGAATTACAAAGTGCAATTTGACTTCGAATGTTTTGATTAACTCATTCCTTTTTCCTTGCTGAACTGTAAGGTTTGACAACACTACAAATCCAGGCCAGGTGTTTTGCAAAACATAACAAGAGATTCAGAGTAGAAATATCTAAAAAAAAAAACCATGGAATGATATAAAATATTCAATTAACTTACTCATATTCTTCTTAAGAGGAATATGGATATAGGAACTGAGAAAATGCATCACTAATATCTTGTTCATCACTAAGATACTAGGACCTGTGGCCACCACTGCATGTTCTTTGCTAAAGACTTTTACCTGATCTTTACCACAGGTATAGTCAAATAAGTGTTTGCTAAACCAAACTAAATCAACATGCAAATGAATAATACTCATCTTTTCCAATCAACAAAATGGATGCCTATTCCAATTCTGTTCAACAGCTCTGGTAGAATTGTAACTTCATAGAGTTTTAAACCATAAATTCCATTCTATTCTCTGCTGTGTTTTGTTACTTCTGTCTTGACTTCCCTAGCACCCCACCTTGAAGTATAGAGGATAACACAACATATTTTATAGATTATGCATTTCCATTTGCTTTTAATTCTTGATCAATGTGCCATTAAATTCTACATCCAACTAAATCCCTAGTATTGTTTTTTCTAAAATGTTTAGCTAATCCAAGTATTATTTATTCTACAATGTTCCTTTCATCAATAATTTGCTTGATCTTTCACCTCAAAATCTAACACATACCTAACTAAACCAAACCTTTATGACTATCTCACTCTTGATTCCATTGTTACAGAATACTGTAGTTCAGCTAAATGACTAAAGAAAACAGCAAGGGTGATAGATCCCATCCATAGATGTGATTAAAATAGATCTTGCTGCGTCTTTCGGCGTAGCTTCATATCTCGCCCTTGGTGTTGGCAGAACCACCGGATTCCGGTGACTTACAGAATGGTAGAAGTTCAGACCTTTCTCTATTGCAACTCATTTCTCACAGCTTAGTGTCCATTCTTTCCACAGCTTTTGTCCTAATCAAAGAAGACAGCACATCGCTAGCTTTGTTACAGAATAATATTATTTAAGTATAGAATCCCCATTTGCAGATTCCACCAGGACACTAATTGCATTATGTTCTTCATTCTACTTGCAGTACAATGTTTAAATAAATAAAAAATAAATAAACAAACAAGTGATTGATTTTTTTCTGGGAAAGAGTAAAGAATAGTGAGAAAAAAAATGTGGTTCAAAAAATGCTCAATTTCCTCCAATTCTCTTCACAACAAAGAACCAGTAATAGTTGGAGGCCTCAGAAATCCAAAAAATATTTTACATTGTTCTATGGTTGCCTTTTTTAAGATACACCTACTCTGAATCTCTTATGTTTTTCAAAATAACTGGCCTGGAATTATAAAATTATTAAACATTACAGTTCAGCAAGAGAAGAGGAATTAGTCAAAAAATTCGAAGTCAAATTGCATTTATAATTCTAAGTATTTTTATTAATTTTTCCTATTCTTACCATCTTGTTCTCTTTCTGTACCACTGTAAAACAGGGATAGCCAGCAAAGCATGAGGTAAACAAGGAGATTTAGAGCTAGAATACTAGGTTCCCACAGTGATGCACTGATGCAGTGCAATTAGCAAGTTAATTAACCTCTCTGAACATGGCTTTTTCTCTCTAAACCAGGGAAATGGGTCTGGCAAAGACTATGGACAAGAAAATCAAAATGCTTTGTATAAAATGAGTTCACTAAGAATAATTAGTCCAAAATTATAATTGATTTTATTAATTTATAGTTTAAGAGTGAGAAACTAAGCACTGTATTATTTTTAGTACTAACTTTTACTTCTGGCAGTGTAACTAATGGTCTAATCGTGATGCCTTGGATAACATGTTCTACCTAATTTGGAAATACTATCTTCATGTAAGGTTTACATGGATGGTACATGGGTTTGCAGTTCAATAAATGGATTTATTCTGCAATTATCACATTTTACTATGTAAGGATGTGCACACCCTGGAGGAATTATACTTCTTGAGGATGTTTAATTCCTAAGCAATGAAAGAAATTCATCCTTCAACATCCCTTTGATAAGTAAGCAAATGCATCCAGAGTCTATATGTCCAGGAGCTTCCAGTTCTCTCAGGATTCTCACTCTGAACCACCTTTCATGTCCCTTAATCATCACAGAGCCAGTGACCAGACAGCTGTGGACAAGCCCTGCAACCAGACCCCAGCAAAATCAGTCTCCAATATTAAACCTGCCTTGACCAACTACCTTGCCTCATCTATTTCTTCCAGTGGAAGCACAATAAAGGCTTTGCTCTCTTTGCTCTTCACTATCTCTCTGGTCCTACACTGGTTCATTTCCAGGTGACACTGAATAACTTGCTTTGGCTACTTTTGCTAGGAATCTGTAAGTATCAAAGAAAACCTTCATAATAATTATTTTAGTACCTGCATATCTTACATAGCTAATTAAAACAAATCCTACATACCCTTAAAATTGAATAAAGTGATACTTTAGTATTAATTTAATGAATAATTATCTTGCTTGAATATTTTCTATAAGGTATTTTACTATTTAGTGATTTTTTTCTTTAAATAGGCAACATTGATTGCTTCACTTGTAATTAAAAGTTATTTACAAAAAATGCTTTAAATGCATCTGTAAACAGAAGACATGCCAACTTGAAAGAAAGATGGATGATTTAAATGATAATCATATCTTTAAAATGTTTTTCTCAGAAAGCACGGACCTCAAGGTTAATTTTCACACAGTTATAAAGGCTTGCTACAAATGGAATGAATTAAAAGTAATTTCAAGGCTTTTAAAACACATTCATTAACCATATACCCACAAATATCCTATTTTTCTCCATCTTTGTTTGGATATTTGTCTGAAAAGTGAATCAAAGCAAAGAACAAATCTACTTTGAAAAGCTGTTTTATCCTCTGCTATCTTCAATTAAAAGGAAAACCTGTTAATGGAGAAATCAAATTAGTTTTCTAAACCATTGTGTGTAGCATTTACATATCATGAAAAGGCTTTGACATACTAAGAGAAGCAGAAACCATGGAAGCTGTTACAGATCAAAAACTCAGAGGAGAGTATCGCATGGTGCTGACATAAATTTACGAAATAAAATAGCAAATTTGAAATGCACTGGGATTCTTTTAGGAGGATAAAAAAGTATGGAAGAGTTATGCTGTATTGTTAGGAGTGAATTC
Source organism: Tympanoctomys barrerae (assembly GCA_002564285.1). Taxonomy (NCBI): domain Eukaryota; kingdom Metazoa; phylum Chordata; class Mammalia; order Rodentia; family Octodontidae; genus Tympanoctomys; species Tympanoctomys barrerae. The sequence continues at coordinate 10,441 of NDGN011301709.1, forward strand.
CTAAGGGTATGAGTTAAGGCAAAAATAATACACAATGGTTCAACAAATTTTGTCAAAAGGCTTACTAATATTGTTGTTGTTGTTGTTGTTGCTGTTGTTATTAATTGATACAGGGTCCCACTATGCAGTTCAGACTCATAGTGATCCTCCTGTCCCAGTGCTGGGATAACAGGCATGCACCACCACGCCCAGTTTCAGAGTCAACATGGTGCACCCAGAGTTCTGGGATCTGCATGACTTGTGGTACCAGGGATTGAACTTAGGTCCTTGTGCTTGCAAGGCAGATGTTAGGACAACCAAGCTATTTCCTCAGTCCCTGTAAAAAAATTTTGGTTGACAACAAAAGACAAGTATTCTGCAAAAATAAAGAAGACTTAAATATTTAAATCTGAAAATTACAATTGGGGAGACTCCTTA
>NDGN011301714.1:0-14852 GCA_002564285.1 Tympanoctomys barrerae
GGGATTGAACTCAGGCCCTTGCACTTGCCAGGCAAGCGCTTATTCTACTGAGCCATCTTCCAGCCCCATAGTCTGTAATTTCTGTCTCCATATCTCCTCTCACTAAAGAGTTGCTGATGGCATGTCCTTTTTGTGGTGCTGGGACCTGAATCCTGGACCCACTGAGTTCCATCTCTGCCCTAAGCCTGCTTGATTGTGGAGTTTTGTTCAAGAAACCAAAAGGAGGAGAATTTTTGCTTTGTGAAAACAAAGTAAGACTAAATATTTTTAATTTATAGCTTTGTTCATTGTAATCATGAAGAATGGAATATTTTTATTTCATGGTTGTTCATTTTCTTCTACACATCTTATGTAAAATTGAGATGAAATTACATTCTTTACTATCTGGTCTACTAGAGATGTGGATCTATTTTATTTTATTTCTTAACTATTCCATACTGGGTATAGTGTGTTAAAGCTTGTTTTTGTTCCTGTCTCCTGTTTATCAAAGCCAGTTTATCTAAATTGTCTGTATAACTGGATTAAGAGATTCCAATGTTAGGAAGCCAGGGAGATAGCTTAGTAGAATAAGCACTTGCCTGGCAAGTGCAGGGGCCTGAGTTCAATCCCCATTACTGCCAAAAAAAAAAAAAAAAAAAAAAGACCCTGATGATATAGTCATCTGAGGGTGAATAGGTCAATGCTCATAGCTGAATTCTTCTGTTTTCCTTTCTCCTTCTGCTAGTTCACGCTGGGCTTCCTAGCTACAAGGAAGTAAGCAATTATGCCCTACCCTTGCCTTCTGCCATTATGTCTATGATGTGGAACAAGTCAGTTACAGGCTATTATCATTAAAACTCTGGACCAAATGAAGCCTCTCTTTCTTCAAGTTGGAAGTGTCAGATCTTTGCCCCAGCCTTGAGAATGTGGACCAATACCTTATCATTCACTTGTTTTGTATATCTCATTGCTGTATCATTGAATTCATAAACATTTCTGTAATTCAGTGTATTCCAAATCACAATTTTAATGCTGAAAATTGTCCTTAGTTGAGTTACATACTAATTTTTGGCCACCTTTAGTGAAGTTAAGTGATAGGATTTCAACTTCTGCTTTCTTAGGATATCCATTTGTCTGGTGAATCTCAGCTTTTTTTTTTTTTTTTACTTACCAGTTCAAATTAATGTAGTTAGGTTATCTTCTGCAGATCATAAAATTGGGACTGGATTTATTCAGCAAATCAAAATTGTTTTAGTCTCAATTCTACCATACAATCTTATTTTGGCTATGTTGTATGCCTTATTTTTATATGCTGACTTCTTTGTTTTTATATATGTTTTTATAGTTTTATAAATTTGTCTTCACTACTTCAGAAGGTCTGTATTTTTACACTAGTAATTATTTTTGTGTTAATGCTGTGTTTAGCATTTTAATCCCCTCATCCTACATATAACCATAACTGTGTTCTATATTAATTGTAAGTAGCTTTCAATTTTTTATACTTTGAATTATTTCCCAGCTAAAACTTGATGATCTCATTCTGCTTTTACCCGTTTATTTCTCTTTTGCCTGTAAACATTTGGACTCCTTTCTGTTCTGTCAGAATGTGCTGTGTCTACATATTCTGCTTCAGTCCGTTACCTTGATATTTGTTTTGGCTTTCAGTCTATAATTCAAAAAGTGAAGGATTCACCTTGACTACTTTTGGATATATTTTTTCCAGTAACCATTAGGTCAGGGGAAGCCTAAAGTTCAGTTCCTAGTAGAGGGGGCCAAAACCATTTATATAGAATAAATCTTTTTGAAAGAGTTCAATGATGATTATGCATTTTTCATGTATTGTCTATTCATTCCTTTGTATTATAATGGCAGAGTTGTGTAGCTTTGATAGAGAGCCATGGAACTCTAAAGCCTGTGAAGAGTAAATTAAATTTCAAATAAAGCCAAGAATGCCTGCCAGAGCCAGATGGACCTGTCCAGAAAAGCTTGATTATGGGACATTTCTTACTTTGTGTAACTCATTGCTTGTTTAACTGATGACCTTGCAATGTAGGTTGAGATGTCCAAACTCACTTAGCAACTCATGATGTCACTCAACCCTCCAATCACAATGCACCAAATCTGCCTTGGTACCTCACTGCTTGCCCTCCTTGTAAAAGTCCCCAAGCCTCTACTGGGTGGAGCTGACTCTTTGGAGGTGGTCCTAGTCCAGCCCACTGGTAAACTGTCTCCTAAACAGTCTTCTTCCTGTTTGGTCTATTTTCTGTAACACGTAGAATATTTATTTAAGCATTTTTCATGTAGTCTCCAGATCTCTGCCCTACTAATGTATTTAGGTAGGATATAGGAGTTCTGGCATGGTTAAACGCTATTTTCCTATTTCCTTGACACATGAAAACCAGCTGATGCTTTACACTGGTTTAAGTTTCTTAAAATTGCTTTTCATGAACTTTCAGGTTGCTCTTGGGAAACCTAATGCCAATGTCAGTATTTTGTTTGTAAAAATTTCAACCACAGTTTCCACTTTTGAATATTGATTATTTTACTAAGATATATATTACAGCCTATTTTTATGGGTCAGTTTTTAACTGATATTCAGTGATACGTTTTCCTCAGTGAGTTCATATCAGATATCTTGGAAGTTTTCTTATAATGTTGTTTTATTTCTGTTACACTGTTTTTATTTTATGCAGCACAAATGGCAACTGCCTATTCAATTTATCTTCTTTTCTTATCTTCCATGTAATCTATTTTATTTCTAATGCTTTTTACTTTCCCATTCCTCTTAACCTTTTCTGTTCTTCACCCAAACCCTCCCATTTTTTCAATTTGGCCTTAAGTTTTTGACTAATTTATTTTTCCTTCAGTTCTTTGCATTTTTGAATAAAATGTTATATTTTTCTTCTAAATCTTTGATGAATTTAATTACTTGTTGGCTGGGATTCTTGAGCCAAGGTCCTCTATCTGTGCAGGTGAGCCTGCAAAGTACTGTGTAGCCCACAATAACCTAGAGCTAACAGTCCTGCCAACAGCCTTTCAAGTGAGAGCCTAGAGCCAGCAGACCTCCCAAAAGCCTTTCAAAAGACAGCCTATAGCTAGTAGTTGTACCAACAGCCTTTCTAGGGTTGAATTAAATTCTTCTTTTTTTTAAACCAGAAATCTGACTTCTGACCTTTCCCTTACCAGGCATGTGCTTGTGCAGCTGAGCTATATCCTCAGCTCTAAATTCAATTCTTGATTCATTTCATTGAACTTTTCTCATTTCTCTCATTTCTTCTGACTGAAAATGTTTCTTTCTATCCCTAAATGTATTTTTTTTGCAGGCATTTATATTAGTTTGGTATAGTTTTCCAATTTTCTTAATTGCGGTGGTTTTCTTTTTTATATATTTTATTTATTTATTTATTTGTTACAGGGTCTCACTACGCAGTTTGGACTCATAGTGATCCTCCTGTCTCAGCCTCCTCAGTGCTGGGATTAAAGGTGTGTACCACCATGCCTGGTTTCAGTGGCTGGCACAGTGGCACAGCATTCATTACCAGGCATCAAATCGGGGTCCTTGAACTTGCTAGGTACGTGCTTAGACCACTGAGCTATCTCCCCAACCCCAATGTTATGGCTTGTGGTTTTCAGAGAGGGAACTCTTAATGGAAAAAACTTTTATATGTGTTTTATAATTGTATTGACTCAATCCTATGCAGTTATTGTCTGCTTTATAGTGAGTCCTTTAGCTTGAGGGTCCCAATCAGTATTCATTTATAGGGAAAGTTGAGGGAGGTATGATCAAAGTGAAGTGTTGGTAAGTCTCTTCCAATTTCTGTGTTTTTTTCCTTTGTAAGTATATTTTCTCTATATAATTACCACTTTTGTAGACATATCATTCCCTTCATACTGCCTTTTCTTTTTTCATACACTTAGAGAGAGTCCTTTTTGTATAATAGTGTCCAATAGTTTGTATTCATCTTAATTTCTCTTACAAGGGGCAACGTCACGTTTACTTTATTTAACTTTCCCATTCATCTCTGCTCATTTGCATGTGATCTCTTACTGATAGCTCCCAGCTCATGCGTACATCCAGCCTCAATCTCAGAGACAGCGAAATTGTACTCACAAGGTACATGAAAGTTAAGATGAGTTACACTAGCAAAGCTAACAATGTGGTTCTGTCTAGTTCAGTTTGCTCCTGTTGTTTGCATTCTTTAAGAAACACCTATGTGTCTGTTGATAACATAGATTTACTAAATGAGATGACACTTATGATTCTGAATTTTAATAAGCTCTCCTAGTAATTTCACTGAAGTTTGAGAATATTTTAGTTTGTGCACTTTTATATCAAAATACTTTGGCATAGTTTGGGGAGCACTAAGTTGACATTTTTTATTACAGATGAACAATATATTTCTGATGGTACAACTTTTTAACTTGATTTTTCACAGATGTTTCTGAGATGTGAAATGTAAACATTCAGTTCCAATCAAGAGCACAGATGATGTTCAATTTAGTCACCACTTGCATGAAGGCAGTTAAAGGAATCTAAGAAAAAAGAATAAGGAAATAAAACTTTCAGAACACCACTATTGGCTCTAATGTTTTTCCTTCCTATAAGGTATTGCTGGAGATATAAGAGTACTCTCTAAGCCTTGAAACATGATTATTTTGGTTACTGCAGGTCAGAATGTCTGAATCAGAGAAAGTAATTTGCAACAGGTGAACAAAACTTGGTGATCCCAATAGAACTTCATGAAAATCAAGGTGTAGTTTCCCAATGAAATAGAATGTTACTATTGAAAAGCGACATGAAATACTAGCCAAGAGTACTAGGTATCCACTGTAGCAATTCACTATTAAGTACAATTCATATGTCGATTGGCTTTGAATAAACCTACAATTCAAAAATCTACGTGAGATTGTATACCATTTGTGCTAACTCAGAGAACTGGATACTAAATTCAAATTTTCAAGGGGCACAGGTCCTAGTGTCAATAGAAAAGAAAATCCTAGGAGAATAGAAGTGTGGAAAAAACCTGGAGATTGAGAGCATCTCCCAGGGCTTCTGCCTGCACCGACGCCTGCTCTGCAGCTTAGACAAGTTACAACATTCCAGTGAGGAGCATTAGCTCATACAGCAGGAAGTGTTTAGTCTTTCTCTGACAAAGCAGATGAAATTTCCCAAAAGCTACGCCTTGGAAATACATAGGTTCTAACTTAACTTGCAAATGACTGACAGTGGTGAAATACTCCGTTCTTACTCTTAGAATACTCTTTGTATATGTTCCCTCTTCCTGGTTCATGATCAGTTTATATATCCAGGGCTCCAGTTTTCATGGTAACAAAAATTAAGCCTTCTGAATTTTCCTTTCTGTTTTGTGTGTGTGTGTGTGTGTGTGTGTGTGTGTATGTGTGTGTGTATTAAGGAAGAAACAACCCAAAAGTCAACTTCATCAAATTTGTTTGTCCAGTTCTCAAATGGCTTTTCAAAATTCATGTTTTAAAAAACAGTGATTGCCACCGCCAGCATACTACTAGAAGTTCTTGGAAGATACCTTTGCCTGAATGGCCTTGCTCCACACACTACTGTCAATCATTTATCCAAATATTACCTTCTTTAGAGTTTCCTTACATACGTTCTATTTAAAATCACAAAATCCTAGAAACTCCATTTCTCCCTTTTCTTTCTTTTTTTTTCCCCCTCCCTTTTCTACTTGATTCTTACTCATATCATTTAACTTACAGGGGCTTTGCAAATTTATTCAGGGTTTTCTTCTTTTTCATTCCTAACTGTAAATTAGGTAAAAGCAAATTTTAAAAAATGTACAGTTAAAATCAGTTAAAATTTAATGAGCTCAAATCATTTGTCATATGTATTTACTTTTGAATCCATTTGAAAGTATATAAAAGAAGAGCAGTCCATTGCAATTTAATTTTTAATGTTTAGCAGAATTTTTGAAGAATTTCTCTCCAGCTCCTCTATTATGATACCCAAAAGCATACTGTTTTCTAACATAATTTTCTCCTTGAAGGACAGTAAACTTTGAAAATTTAGTTTAAAAATTTGTAATGTGTTAATCTGCATCAGTCAAGACAACAAAGAATTTATTTTCAGCCGATCAGAGTTTCTGTTCCTTGGGAATAAATCGTGTTGTAATTCTTCATTATCTTGAAATAACTGCAAATTAAAATGAAATTGTACAAAATAGGTGACACAATTTTGGGGTTCCCTATTTTCTGTTATTTCCTCTGATCATACATTGTATGTGAGTAAAATTTATGATATTAAGGATCACTTACATATAAAGCTTTAAATATTTAGAGTATATATTGATTAATTTTACTTAATGATAGCTAATATTTTTTAATCAATAGGGTTTTCCTAAATCAGACAAAGTCAGATTATGTTTATTCAGCATTCAGCCTTCTGATTTTCTAAGAATAATAGAGACAGATCAGTAAATACCCTGCCAAAACTTTAAAAAAATGCCTTATTGTTTCACCACATCACACATCTCAGAAAGAAGCAAGAAAAACACCTTGATGGAGTTTTCCATATTTTTCCTCTCGGCACAGTAATGCTTAGATAGATATAATTTCTCTTAGTGACAACTCTAGTTAAAGGAGGAATATGAAGCTGAAGAAACACTTCTGGTCCCCAGTAGAATTTTTTTATTCTAAGACTTTAGTACTTTTCTTGATGTACTCACGTTTCTTTCTTCTTTTATTCCAACAAGTCCACAAATTAAATCCTGTTTCAAATGCTTTGAGCAGGATCTGGAAAATTGGGGAATAGATAGATAGATAGATAGATAGATAGATAGATAGAGATATATAATTTTCAATGATTTCAGGTGTTTGTTAATTATTTTGATATACATAATGGTCAGTTTCATCACTGGCAACTTGCATCTGCACATGGTGTATTCTTTTTGCTTTTTTTCCCCCCACTTTCCTCTCCTTCCTTCAATCCCTCTTCCCCTCCTTATTTACAAAGCTTTGCTTCCATTTTATTATTTTTGTTTCTCATTTGTCTTTCCCCGCTCCATTTTGCCTTTCCTTTTTAACAGTTTATTCCTATTTCACAATATCTATTATACAGTTTCTTCTTTAAACATTCAGTTTCTCACACCAGAAAGACTATGCAACATTTACATGTGTGTGTCCGCTTTGTGTCCCTTAGGAGGTTGGTCTTAAGATGCAGTCTTTTAGCTATAAATGTCTCAAGTTTATCTTTCTTTATGGCTGAGTAGTATTCTACCGTGTAAAAGCACGTCTTTTCATCCATTCATCAGTGGATGGGCATGTGGGTTTTTTTTCCCCAACGTTTAGCTATTACAAACTATGAACTATAAACATGGCTGTACATATATCACTGTGCTATGATGTTTCTAATTATTTTTGGAAGATACTAAGAAGGAGAATAGAGGATTTAAATGGGGTCACTAGTTATTTTTATTTTTTAAGGAATCACCACACTGATTTACACTGTGGCTTGCACCACTCTACACTCTTACCAACAGAAAAGAAGTGTTCCTTTTTCCCAGCAGCCTGGACAGCGTTTGTTATGGGTTGATTTGTTTACAAAAACTGTTCTTTCTAGAGTGAAGGGAGTATCAATGTTGTTTCAGATTGCATCTCTTGAACTGATCAGGGAGAGTGAAATTTTTTTCATATATTTATTTTACTTTTGCCTTTATTCATCTAAGAAGCTTCTATTCAATTCAGATGTGTATTTTTGGATTGGGTCTTAAATTCTGGGGAGTATCTGATTTTTTCAATTTTTTAGATGTTGTATATATTAGTCCTTTATCTGAGGAAAAACTGGATAAGATTTTTCCCACTCTGGGTTTTCCTTTTACTCTGCTGGTCATTTTTATTTTTACCATGTCAAAGTTTTTTAATAAGATGAGATCCCAGTTGTAGTCTTTGTAGAATTTTCCATGCAATTAGGGTTTTATTCATGAAGGCTTTCTTACATCTATGTTTTCAAGTACTCTACTTATTCTATTTTTAAAGATATTTAATGTTTCTTTTTTAATATTTAAATATTTGATTCATTTTGATTTTAGTTTAGTGCATGGTGATGCACAGAAGTCTTTTTCACCATTTAGTATGATAGTGGTTGATAATTTGCCATAGATGGCTTTTATCAGATTAAAATTAAGATCATCTATGCTGATTTTCTGCTGGGTCTTTATTGTGAATTGGTTTTGGACTTTGTTGAGTGCTTTCTCTATGTCTATTTAGAATGATTATATGATTTTTGTCTTAGGCTCTGTTGATGTGGTATATTAGATGTATTCATTTGCATAGTTGATCCAACCTTGCATCCCTTGGGTGAATCTTTCTTGATCATAGTAGATAATCTTCTTGATCATTTGCTACATTTTATTTTTGCAAGTATCTTATTGAGGAGTTTTGCATCTATATTTATTAGAGAGATTGGCCTGTGGTTCCATTTTTTTGGTTGAATCCTTCTCTCATTTGACTATCAGGATAATACTTAGTTCCAGGAGTGACTTTGGGAATACTGCTTCCCTTTCAACGTCATTAAAGAATTTGACAAGTAATGGCATTAAATCTTCTCTAAACTTCTTGGAGAATTCACCAGTGAATTTATCAGGACCTGCACTTTTTTGTTGGTAAGATTTTAATTACATTTTAAATTTCTTTGGCTGGTATTGGGTTATTTAGGATATTTATATCTTCTTGATTTAACTTCAGTAATTCATATGTATCTGGGAATCTGTCCATTTCTTACGTGTTTTTATTAGAAAACAGGTTCTTGAAGTAGATATTGATGATCTTCTGGATTTCATCAATTCTGCTGTGATTTCACCCTTTCATTCCTAAACTGCATGAATTTGAGGGCTTTTGTCTCCCTCTTTTGGATAAGGTTGGCTAAGTGTTTATCAATTTTATTTAATCCTTCAAAGAACCAATTCTTCAATTCATTGACTCTGTATTGCTCCCTTCATCATAACAGCTATGTGCTTGATTTCTTCTTCTCTTTCTAGAAGCTTGAGGTTCAACATTAGGTTGTTTACTTGAATTTGTTCCGATTTCCCAATGGGAAAATCCACCAGTATAAATTTTCCTCTTAGGACTGTTTTTATTGTGTCCTATAAATTCCAGTATATTGTATGGGCATTATCCTTTAATTGCAAGTACTGTTTAATTTCTTCTTTAATTTCATCTGTGACCCATTGGCTGTTCATTAGGGTATTATTTAATTTCAATGTGTTTCAGATTCTTGTGATTTCTTTTATGATTTATTTCCAATTCCATTGTAGTATTGTCAGATAATATGCATGGGACAACTTCAATTCATTTGAATTTACTTAAGCACTTTCCATGGGCTAGTGTACAGTGTGTTTTCGAGAATGTCCCATACATCACTAAGAAGAATGTTTATTCTGATGTTACGGCATGGAACACTCTGTAGACATGTACTAAGGCCATTTGCTCACAGGTTTGGTTCAGTTTTGATATTTCTATGTAGATTTTTTTTGTCTAGTTTGTCTATCCATTTGTGACAGTGGGGCATTAGGGTACCTCGTTACAATTGTGTTATTGTTCATTTTATTTTTCATGTCCATTAATGTTTGTTTTGTATAATTAGGTATATCTGTATTTGGTAAATATGTATATTTATAATCATTATCTGTTTTTCTTGGAGTTTCCCTTTAACAAATAGGTAGTGACTTTTTAAAATTTCTTTAAATCAGTTTTGGGTTGAAGTTCACATTGACTGCTTATAGAATAGCTAACCATGATTTTTTCTAGATTCTTGTCACAGGGACTATGGATTTCCCTCATTTGACTTTAGTCCATGAATTCCTTTTTTGGTTAAATGCATTTCTTGAATGGAACATATTGTTTGCTCTTGTTTCTTCAACCATTTTGCCAGTCTGTTTCTCTTGATTATTGAATTGATACCATTCATTTTGATAGTTGTAACTGATGTGAATTGGCTTTTTCTTATATTATTATTTTCTGACTAATGTTTCCCTTTTCTCCAGCTGTTTAACTGCTTTTCCTGCCTTGTGACTTCCTTCTATTGCTACTCTTGGTATTGTGGTCTTTGTTATTCCTTTCTAGAATGTATTTCAGAACACTTTGTAGAGCAGGTTTGGTGGTTGTGAAGTTCTTCAGTTGCTCTTTGCCATGAAAGTATTTTTTTTCTTAATTACTTCTAGAAGTAATTTTGCAGGATAAATCAATCTTGATTGAAACATTTTCTTCAAGGACTTTGCCTACTTAGCTCCTGGATCTCCTTGACTTAGGAGTTTGTGTTGAGAAGTCTGTTATGATTCTAATGGAAATTTCTTTATTGATAATTTGTTCCTTTCTCCAGCAGCTTTTAATAGTTTGTTCTGGTGCTGAATTATAATAGACCCTGATCTCACTGTATTAATTACAAGGATACCTCAGTTTTTGAACTTAATTTGTTTCAAATTCATGTTTGAACACTGAAAATTTTAATAATTAGAATTATTTTTACCATAAGGAATAAAGAAAAACCAAATAAATGATTCTGAGCTCAAACATTACACTTATAAATTCATTTTCCCAAGACTTTAACAAATTTTGCATTGATTTATTTTTTTTACTCTATCATAGCTCTTTATTTATTTATTTTTTATTTTTAGTAAGGGTCTACAGGGTCTATAGAGTCTCACTATGTACTTCAGATTCTAACTGATCTGCTTGTGTGTAACCTCCCAAAGAGCTGGGAGTATAGGCACGCACCACCACGCCCAGTCTCAATTGAATCTCAGTGTATTCCACAGGCAGGGCTGGCATGGCAGGCTGGGAATTGAACCCCTGGCCCTTGCATCTGCCTTAGGAGGTGCTTTAATCCACTGAGCTATTTGGCTGGCCCTCTACCATGGCTCCGTAAGCTTCCTCTTAGCCCTGTTGTTCAGATCTTTGACTCAGTTTGGAGCCATGGTTATGATCTGTTGTAGAAATAAGGAACAAAAAGAAAGCACAATGGTTAATGTTTTATTATACTAATACAAGCAGTATCCATTGTCTTGGCAAGGTGGGTGTTTAGACTGTAGTGTTACCCACTTATGTCCATGACAAGACAGGATGTATGACTTGCTCTTGGCAATATAGGTTTTGTCAAATCAGAATTTTAGTAGAATATCAAACATGGTAGCAACATTGGAAGGATTTCTTTTGCCAACTTTGCAATTTCAGAAGTGGAGAGTTTCAGTGTGAAGCTGCTCATTTTTCAGCACTCTCAGAGGTGTAAGCTTTGGAAGTGAACACTTTATTGAATCTAAAAACCACAGTAACATTTTTTGCCAGGACTTTCAAGGCCTGCACAAGCAAGCATATCATTCCCTTAATTCTCACTGGAAGGAATACGCTCATAGCATCTCAAACACAACTTTTCATACTTGAAATTGAATTTATGACCTCAAGACCCAATGTCCTAGGGCTTGCTCTTCTCCTTTCCTTGCTTTGTTGAAGATATACACTAGGCTAGCTCTTACATCTCCTCCAGGTCTTTGTACAAATAGCACACTTAGAGAGGACTCCTGTGACATCACTTAAAAATTCCCAACTCTCTTCTTTTCTATTCTCTCTTACTTTTCTTCTTTAATTTCCTCAAAACTGGTTATATAGAGCTTTTGGTTTAATGTGTCACCTCCTGTCTAGTGCAATTAGAACACTGCAGGCCATATTATTAGGATTACCTTCTTACTTTTCAATGAAAAATTCACATTCAAGGTTTTCTTCATATGCCTATGTAAAATTCCATACCTTAAAATGAATCTGTCAAAAGTAATATCCCACATACCTGCAGAATTGTGACCCTGGTGGTCTGGCCTTACTGCTGGTTGTGGGACAATCTACCATACCCCATGACCTTGAGAACCAGGATCTGCTGGACTCCGGTGTGTGGGAGCTTATGTGTCACAAAGAGTCCTTAGCACATTTTTCTTCAAGGAAGAAACTTCTCTTTCATTTGCTGAAGGGTGAATGCCCAAGGCTGTGTTATACAGCCAGAAGTTGACAAGTTTTGGAGGGGATAATTCTTCTGTCTCCTTTGATCAATCCTTGCAAATGCTGTTTGCCTTCCCCTTGTGAAATACTGGAAGTGTCTGTTTTTGAGGCTCTTTAGGATGCTAGAGGGGAAATAGATTTAGTTCTTGATGGCAGCTCTTTTTTCTGTGTATTCTTGGATGCAGTGTTTTCCTCCAGCTTCTTAAGTCAGAAATTCTTCATGCTGTACATTCTAATGGTTATTTTGGAGTATTTCCTTCCTTTTTGTTATATTTTTGTTTCCTTTCTCATTTTGCTGGAGTCTCCAATGAGCAGGTGATCACATGTGCTTAACCCATCATCTGAAGTGAGAGGTTATTGTTGCATTTTTTTAAAATCAGTCAGGAACCAGTCCCAGGCTAATCCCTCATAGCTGCGAAGCCCATCCAACAATTATCATCACTTCCTTTCTTCTCCTAGTTTTAATTCAAGGACTAATTGTGTCATATGCTCGATGAAAAAGCATACATTGAACTTTTACATTTTGAGGGATAGTTCAATATTTTCCAAGAAAGCATTCAAATTGAAAGCAAAAATAGAGCATAAACATATGTTCTCAAACCAGTTTAGTTCTTCTTTTGATATCTTATCTGAGATTTGAGAATGAGCTATTCTATTAGAACTCAGGATATAAGTGTAATTCTGGATAGTTAAGGAATTCTTGATGATGTCAGGAAAAATCTGACACTCTGATGACAATATACAATTGCATGGGCTCACTTTCATTACATCTTTTTTTTTTTTTTTTCATTTAGTACAGGGTCAGGCTGGTCAAATAGTTCAGAGGACAAAAGCTCCTATGTAGGCAGAGCACAGTGACTGAGGTTCAATCCCTGGAATTCTGTGCCAGCTTCACCCCTGGGGAAGTTTGATATGGCCATTGAAACTACATGGTACACGCCTATAATCCCAGTGCTTGGGAGGCTGAAAACAGAAGAATCAGTATAAGTCAAATCTACATAGTGGGACCTGGAGACACTGTACTAAAAATATTAAAAAAAAAGTACAGAGTGTACTAGGTCTCACTATATAGATCAGACTCATAGTGATTTTTCTGTTTTAAGCCTCCCAAGATCTGGGATTACAGGCATACACCACCACCCCAGTCTCAATCGCTGTCTCAGCGTGCCCGGGGGTAAGCAGGTGCTTTAGTCTGCTGATCTGTCTAGCTGGTCCTACAGCTTCTTTTGATGAATTAAAATAAATGACTTTTTTTGTTGTGGTAAAATATAGAAAACAAGGGAAGTCAACTCAAAATCTGAGAGATAAAGGTCCAGTGATGAGAATCAGCCCATATACATGAGCCTTCACTGAGCTCCAAGTAAAGAAATGTTACTGTACCTTGTGCAGGAAGATCTGGTGGCCCTGTGCCCTGGTTTGGGGTTTGGGAATTTTCTAGGGCATATTCAGGGTTTTGTTTTATGTTTGTCTGCCTGTGGGTAGTAAGCCTCAGGCAAAAGGTGGGGGGTTGATTCTGGGGTGTTTCCCAGAGTCCAGTGAGTGTGGAAAACCCTGAAACCCCATTTGTGCTCTCTATATTTTTATATCAATACTTGCTTTGCATTAGCTGGACATCATTCTACTCCTGTTGTATTAGATCTCTTACTTGCACACAAAAGTATTTACCTCTAGGTTCTTCCAGACCTGTGGCTAATGAGAATTTATATTTAATCCTGTGAAAAGGAACCCACTGGTTTCAAGAAGGTTATGATACTGAAGATGTATCTATATCTCTATCCATTGTGATATCTGTACCTGCACTTTACAGATGTCTTTTGAATTAAAAAATAAGCTCATATTTGTGATATGAATGATTGATAAGAACAAAGCATTTAGTAAAGGAAAGTTGGCAAATATCCCAGTAGAACAAAGAGATCAAGGGTCCAAAACATCCTGTGATATTATTTGAGTGATTGATTCAACAAAGTAAATACTCTGCCTGCCAGGAGGAATTCTGGCATCCTTGTAAAAGAAGCTCTATGATAGCACATGGGTAAGGGGTCAGCAGCTGAATTTGTATTCTGGACTGCTTGCACCTACACACCTGCATCAGCTTGCTCTGTCTTCAGAACTTTGGAAAGTACAAAAGGAAAGACTTTTTTAGTCCAGAGTGCTACCCTAGAAAGAGAATGATCTTTTTGTTAGAATAAAGCAGTAGAAGGATTAAATAAAGTCAGATGCCCATTCACCAGGCCCTGTACAAGAGTACTCTTCGAGGACTCAGTCCCCAAACACTGACCTCAGAGGAAAACAACAACAAAAAAGACAACAAAAACCAAGAAATAAACAGGTGCAAAATAGTACTATCATGATGCATTTAGTTAGTTCTGCAGTAGACCATAATTTTATAACTTAGAAAACCATTACAGAAGCTCACATACTAGAGATGACTAAAAATAGACAAAAATAGACTTTTTTTCACTAACTTAATTCTTTGAGGAGTTTCACATTTGTAGAAAAATTGAGCAGAAAATACAGAGTCTTTGCATAAATCTCCTCACCGCCCACCATCTAATGTTTCTATTGACATTTTACAGTTTTGTGGTAGTTTTGTTCAAATTAATAAGCCACTGACATATGAGTTTACCCTACAGTTCACTCTCTAGGGTGACACATTCTATGCACATTACCAAATGTATGACATGGATCCACATTCCAGTATCACATAGACGATCTTCACTGCCAGAAAAATCTCTTACACTCTATTTGCTTTTCTTTCCTGACTTCATTCCTAAGCCCTTGCAACTCTGGCCAATAATGATCCTCTTTCTTTCTTTCTTTCTTTCTTTCTTTCTTTCTTTCTTTCTTTCTTTCTTTCTTTC
>NDGN011301762.1:0-13253 GCA_002564285.1 Tympanoctomys barrerae
GATGATGCTTAATTTGTTTTGTCTCCTTTTTAAATTGTTTCTCCTTTTTCTCTTCTTAATTTCCTATATATTTGTTTCTATTTTCTTTTTTCTTCCAATTTTGCATGTGTCTATGGCAGATTTTCAAGGATACTGAATCTTCATGAAGGTCTGCTGTGCTAAGCTTCATTTCAGGAGGAAATTTAAAAACTTACAGAAAGGTACATTAACAAACATAATTAGCATACCTACAGGGGTAGCACTACTAAAAGGCAGATACCATTGAGAAGACTCAGAGAAGGTTCTTTGAGTAGTTTCAGTGCTTACAGTAGGACTCATAAAAGATCATGAGTCTAAGCTGCATGTTAATATGAGCCTTATAATAAACTAACGCAAAGGTATTATTTTAAACTTTCTTAAGAATATCTATAAGAGGATGTATACTACTTTGTGTCCATCAACATTTCATAGAATGAGGGGCCAGGAAGATAACTCAGTAGAATAAGCACTTGCCTGGCAAGCACAAGGTCCTGAGTTCAATCCCTGGTATTGAAAAAAAAAATTGTGACATTCTTTTTTTTTTCCTGTGAAATAATGCAATGAATGAGCCAAATTCATTTATTTAGGAGAAACAGACAACATGTGAGGCTTCTGTTGTTCAGTCCTGCACATCAGGGAGCAAATCATATGTACACCCTTATATTGCTTGACTTTTTAGTTGCCATCATGTCCTGCCATGCTGTGTGGCTGCTTCCACAGCCACCATTCTCTTGCAGCCCAGAAAGGTACACATGATGCAACATTTCTGTGACCTCTGAGCTCAAGGGTGAACTTGCCTCCAGGTTTTGCGCCACCCCCTACCCCTATGATTTAACAACAAAGGAGAGGCTGTGGAGAGGCGGAGCTGGTGGGATATTCAATCCTGTCCCTGAAGATGGACTCCTGATGCACCTTTCTCTAAATCTGGAAGGAGCTGGCTGGCACCCCTCTGTGGTGAGAAGAGATGCAGATGCCTTTGCACCTGGGAAGCCAGCGTGGCAACATGGACTCAATTTTCACCAGGTGCCTTGTTGCATTACATTAATGAGGCATTTGAACTGCCTCCTAAACATCTCCTTTAAAAGAAGAGGTTTGTTGCCTCAAGTGTTAATGGGTCCAATTGTAACTCTTGCTGACATTCTTACAAGGGCGTGAGTTCAATCCCCAGTTCCATAAAAATAATAATCATAATGATAATAAAATAAACAATGAAATAAAAAATAACATTTTATAGAATGAAGTATTCCCAGAGAATATGTTGTTTCCTTTGTTTGTTTGTCATAGATGTTAGGGTTCATCATTACTGCAGCTTAGAATAAAAATCACCTTCTTGTTATTAAGCATGCTTTAATCATCTCATGTATTTCCATATTTTCATCAATTATCTTTTATAATTAATTTCTATAACTTTTTAATTTATTATTTATGCTGCTAAAATTTCAGCTTGCATCTTGAAAAAGTGTGATTTGTAGAATTAAGAATGTGGTTTCATATTTCAAGAACTATATTAATCATGAGGTATAATGTTAATGAGGGAAAGATAGTTTTGGGGTTTACTCTGTAAGTCCTTCTGGCTTAAAGAGTTTATACATAAACATTTTAAATAAAAAAATGGAAAATTTTAAATGTTATTGTCTCTACATTTTCAGCTAGCATTTACCCCGATGGTGCACTAAAAAATGAGGCAAGAAATTCAGTGTTTTAAAACTGATCCAAATTCTGCAGTTGTTTTTCCCCTTTTTATTTTTGAAGTTTAATAATTGACAAAGAATATTATTAAATTTGTTACTAGAAGTGATGTTGTGGAAATGATTGAGAAGTTCATTTGTTCACCTTACTGTTGTATTTATCAATTCGGGTTCAACAAAGGGTCCCTGCCTCCCTAATATAATTATAATCATAATGAGAATTCTAATCAAGACTAAGCTGGGGACATTCAGCCTAGGGAATACATCTGATACATATTAACATAATGCTCTCTTAGAGTTCTTGAAAATATGGTCTTTCTATTGACTTTTTGTGGCAAAATGAGGTGATTGGCTTTAGTTAGCTCATTATAGATTTATAGAAAGAATGAAAAAGGCAATCTCACTTGTATTTTGATTTTTTTTTGTTCTGCATAACTCAACATTTCTCTGAAATTTCGGGTAAAAGCATGTAAGAGAGAAATGTTCATGAGCAAAACCACTGGTAGCTATAAAAGCAGACCTTTCTCATACTTATGTATGAAACCTAGCTGAAATGAAACAGTTTTTCTACCAGGAAGCACTTTGAGCTTCCCAGAACAGCAATTTGATTTTGACGTCAAAGTTGGATATGTATCTGCAATGAAAAAATTATAGCACTTTGTGTTTTACTCTAAATGGTGCTTTCCTGTATTATACTGTACAAGGAAACTTAAAAAAATGATAAACTAATGTGATAAAACCTACTGAAAATCATTTTAAGACTATTTTCATCCTTTAAAGACTTAGTTTGTAGACCTATTAAAATACTACTGATATAAATGCATTTCAAATTTCCATTAGATAAGGTATTTATAATCTTTATTTTAAATTTGAATTCAGTATGGAATATATATATATATATTTTTTTTTTGGATAACAAGTAGAATACCAGAAAAATTCAACAGCCACCCACAGAAGTACTAGGCTATGGCATGAAAGCATATTTACCCAAAGAACCTCTACAGTCCACCTGATTTGCTTCAAAGTAGAAATCCAGGCATGAAGTTTATCTCAGAAGCTCACCAAGAAAACTGACTTTCTGGTTTTTTAATGTGTACAAAATTCTTGATAGCCTAGTTGGTGGATTTATCATTTACCATCAAAATGTTCTGAAGTACACCTCCTTATTAGTGACAGAAGTCCCTTGAAGAGATGTTCATTATTGATTTTATTTTCCTTAAAATAGTTTAAAATTCAGAGGATATAAATATAAAAGTAAATGTAATGACCAGTTTCCAGTACAGTCCTATAAAAACTCTTTGTCAAATTCTATTGATTAAAGAAAATTTCTCTGAAGACATTTAATTGCTCTGGGGAAGAATACTTCTTAACTCTTTTGGTTATAGTTTGTCTGCAGTTACTCACTTCAGTAAATAGGACCATCCTATTTAGGGCTAGTTAGTACAAAAAGTAAAACGGTTCCCAAGAATGTGAGCAATAAACTCTGCTCTCTAATTGGAGAATGGACTTCTAATGGACAAGTTAGGTTTCTCAAACTACCTCTGCTTCTATATTCAAACAAAGTGAAAAACAGTTGTTTTCTAGACCCTTTGAAGATTTTAAGAATGATAAATGATTTAGTAGAAGTCCATTCAGTGGCCATCTTAACCTAATGAATAAACAAAATAAAAAATAAATGAGACAAAACTTAGGCATTTTTTCCACTATTGATTGAAAAGTTACATAATTAAGAAGCACTCATAATACATCTAGTAATAGGCCAGACATGGAGGTATTGGTATTTCCCATGTAAGTTCCTACCACATCCTCTATACCTAATTCAAGTTCTATACATTACTTCAGTCAAATTCATTTCTGGATAAGGCTCTCATCCCTCATACCCTAGATCTTAGTCCATTTTCTGCTGCTATTACAAAATACCTGGAGCCATCTACTTTATTAAATGAATTTTTTGTTTAGCTCACAGTTTTAGAGGCCCTGCAGCATGGCACTGGCATTAACTGGTCAGTGAGGTCAGTGAATGTCTCTGGTGAGGGCCTTCTGGCTCCATCACAACATGGTGGACAGCAGAGTGGTAGGAGAGTATAAGAAAAGGAGAATCACATAGCAAGAAAGGAAGCCAGATTCAGGAATTTTGAGGGTACCGCTTTGCTCCTTGATTACAACTCACTGTCAGGAGAACTAAATGCTTGCCTACTACTAATATCTTCTGAAGGCATCGTCCTAATAACATAGTTACTTCCTGGTACGATCCTCCTGCTAAAGATTTTACTACTTCTCAGTATCATGACTCTGACGACAAACTACAACCCATGAAACTTTGAGAGGTGCTCAAAGTACATCCAAGTTATATCCACATACATTTTTCATTCTTCCATTTATCTAGATTGTAAAATGTAAAAAATAAAATAGTATTTAGAAAGAAGCACCCAACTTCTTCAATTACAAAAATAGTCCTAAGAGCCCAGCTTTTCACTTCTTTCCTCTGAATCCTCCCTGACCCCTTGTAGCTTTCTTTCAAGACCAGGATTTCCAAAATCATGCTAAGTCTCTTTTACCCTCTATTACTCTGAAAAGAATACAAAATAATAATAATAATAATAATAATAATAATAAGCATCATAGTATTGCTGTACTCATAAAAGAAGTAAAAACAGTAATCCAAGGAAAAGTTCTTATAAAACCTTTGATTTGCCATCAAAATATCCTATTTCTTGAAAATTTGTAGGGTGGTGTTGATGCATTATTATCAACTTTTTTTAAGGCAAGATCATGTTATATAGGTTAAGCAGGCCTTCAACTCACTATATAGCACAAGACAGTTTTGAACTCACAGCAATCCTCCTATTTCAGCCCCCATGTACTGGGCTTACCAGGCATGATCCACCATTCCAGCTACATCTTTATTTTGAAAGACTCAGAAATTGGAAGGTTCGGATACAAATATACTTCCTGTGTGATATGAGCCATTTTAGGGGAAAGTCCTCTGTATTTACTCTTTTCTGGTTATCATATCTGAGTGAATATAGATGGTTTTCATTGGTAAAATGTAAGTGAAAACAATATGTTAATGACATTTTTGTTAAGCAAGATGTTGACATCATGACTTCTTCATAGTCTCAAACTTCTTAACAATGAGAAATATTTTGAAACTTGCTTCAATTTATCATCTATTGATATTGTTCAGTGAACATAATTTCTGTCCAATACAGAAAAATGCAGTTGTCAAAGAAAAAGTAGCTAGTTTTGATGACAGAAATTAGAGTAAAAATGTTTTAAATAGCATTTAATCAAAGTTATTTAACATAAAGAAAAAGTAAATTACAGAAATAATAAACATTTTGCTTAATGTTATATATGTAATTTGTGTCAGATATGACAAAAAGAGTATATATGATCTATATGTTTTACTCATTTTTATTGAAAATTATTGTTCATTATGTCCCTCCTTCATGAAATAAGTACTGGGGCTAGCTAACAGGTTATTGTTCTTGGTAATTCAATTATTCTTGTAGATGTCAACCAGAATACAATGTTGTGTAACAATTAATCAATATTCAGACAATATACCTCATATAGAAACAAGAAAGATAAAGTCTTTGGTTCAAAATATTATAAAGGATATAAGAAAGAAAAAAGATGGTGTTAACAAAGTATTGTACTGGCAGTACTTCTCTTCTGCTTTTCAGAATTTTCTCTGATTTATTATTCTGAATTTTGGTTCATGTTTTTCTTGCCAGTATTCTTTACTGACTTCCGACTGCATCTCTTTTAATCCTATCATTGCTATTTTCCCCAAATAATACCCAAATGCCAAACACTGCCTCTTATAAATAGTTCGACACTATTCATTTTCATAGAGATAGCTTTTAAGAAAGGTAATTTAACTACTTCATTGTAGAATTTCAAGAATGACCCGGGGGCACAGTGCAAAGATGATGCCAAATGTGACACTTAGAAGCCATGTGGCCTGGTATACACCTCTTACTTTTGCTGAGATCCATATCTTTATTTGTAAATCAAACAAGCTGCAATATGTAAAATTCAGGAGCGTCTTTACATTTTATGTATATTTATTTCAATAAATATTAAGTGGGAAACATTTATAAGTCTACCACAGACCTTCTGCTGAAGACTATACTTAGTGTGAGGACTTTTTGCACAGTGTCCCAGCAGTAATTATAAAATGGAAGGCTCTGCGATTGTCCATCAAATAGTGGAATTGATAGCAACCCGCATAGTGAGAGATAAACGATGAAGTCATGCAGTGCCATTCTAGTTTTTCACTAGTTCAATAAAAATATACTTCAGAGAATCTTCAGAGGATCTCATTTGACTCAGTACTTAGACGTCAAGTATACATCAATTTTTTTTTTAATTTGACAGGTTTAGTCTCAGAAACTGCTAAGCTTCAGCTAAAAAATATGCATAATAAACATACATCTTAATATTATTCACACACAAGAAATTGAATGATTAAACATGGTTTGATAATGAAATTCACCATGAAATAATTAGAAAGGTGATATGGTTTAAAATATGATAATGAAATATAACATTTCTCTTTGGGTCTGAGTTTTCTCTTTATTTTTTTCTTTTTGTTTCTTTTCTTTTCTTTGTTTTTTTTAGTGTTGGGGATCAAACTCTGAAACTTACACATACCAGGCAGGCATTTATGCAACCAAGCTACCTCCTCAGCCCTGAATTATTTTTGTACACATGTAAAATTAAAAGCATAAATTCATCATGTCTGGAAAAAACAGTGATTTTACTTCTTTTTGTATGTATATGAAAAATAAATATCGCATTGCAGACTTATGAATATCTATTTCATCGTGTTATCAATGTGAAATACATATATAAATGCAAACACACACACACACACACACACACACACACACATATATATGTAGATCTATAATCTCACCTAGTTTACGCTTGAGTACATTGAATTACTAAGAAAATCATTGACTTCTGTAAGCCTTCCACAGGTAATGGGCAGTTAAATTTCTCCTCTTGAATGAATAGTTATACTTTTAATTTAAAATGGTCATAATGACTACATGGCAAGACATTCAGATAAAGATAAGTTCTAGAAGGGCCATCCAAATAGCTCAGCAGATTAAAGCACCTGCTTAGGCAGATGCAGGGGTCAAGGGTTCAATCCTGGGCTATCCCCCCACCAGGGCATACTGAAATGGCAATTGAGATGGGTGGTGGTGGCACACACCTATACTCCCAGCACTTGGGAGGCTGTAAACAGAGAGATCACTATGAGCTTGATTTATAGTAGTGAGACCCTGCAGACCCTGTAATAAATACATAAAAAAGCTAAGTTCTAAGTTTAGAATATTATCTTCAGTTGCACCTTACTTTATGTCTTTTTGCTTGTTTGTTTGTTTTGTTTTTTGTTTTTGTTTTTTGAACTTGGGATTGAACTCAGGCCCTTGCACTTGCCAGGGAAGTGCTCATTCCACTGAGCCCTCTCCCTGGCCTCAAATGCACCTTACTTTTAGAGGTAATACATGCATAATACAACTTGACATAAAAGGACTATGCATGTAAAAATTATAGTTATGAAAGACCTATATTAGAGCTCAGTGTTGGGTAGGGATCAATATGAGAAATTTGCTTGAGTGGGAAGCAGTAGGGGAATAGATCCTCTGTCTTTCCTTAGCACTCCATTAAAATAAACATATAACTGAGGGAAATTCTTGGCAAATTGAAGATTGGGTGCTTTATTAAAATCCACCTTCCTATACACTTTGTTTCATGTGTGAAATTCCTTGAACTAATCCAATAAATTAATCAGCACCTATGAAGTAATCAAAACTATCACAATGCAGTAAAAGCTGACTAAAGAGCTGATACCGTGCACAGACAGCCGGATATAGTTAGTGAGGAGCTGTCTCAAATACACCGGTGAATGTACTGTTTGATAATCTCAGAACTTTATACATTATTTACATAACTATAGCTGAATTTTCTTTCTCAGACTCTAAAATATTTATGACCATATGTGGAATATAGTGAGTCCTGAAGAAAGGATTAGGTCTTAAAATATTCTCTCTACACATAAGCCATGAACATGGGGAAAAATCAAAGTTAAAGGAATGAAAGCAATTAAAGCTTTCAGGAAAGAATTATCTACAAATAAGGCCAATAGTAATGCACAGAATCACAGGGTTTTAAATCTGGAAGGCACCTTAGAGATCAAGTCTAATTCTCTCATTTCACAGATGAGTGAATTGGGTTCAGTTTGGCTAAGGGACTTACTTTAACTGCAGAACTGTTTAGGGGATAGATGAAATGACACATTTCCACCATGTTCATTATTCTAGGATGTCTTAATCAGGAGAGAAAACAGGTTTGAGGCAATGCATAAGTCTAGCATATTTAGTACGGTGCACAATGGCTTATCAAAAATAAAAAATAAAAAAATCTAAGTCATTTGAAAGAAAAGTACCTTTACTATTATTTGTAAGGATGAGTTTGAATACATTTAAATTAAACTGAATTTCTTAGACAAATTTTATTATTAGAGTTTCATTCTTTAAAAAAGTATAATTCTGTTCTTTGATTTTTTTTATTTATTTGTGTGTGTGTGTGTGTGTGTGTGTGTGTGCCCAACTCAGCCCACCAGGGGGCGGGGACGGCCAGCATGTGGTGCTGGGGGATTGAACCATGTTCCCTGTGCTTTGCTAAGCTTGTTCTAAGTAGGTGCTTTAGACCACTGAGCCATCTCACCAGCCCTGTTCTTTGATTTTTGATTCAGGTGTTTAAGGACTCAAAGATAACCCATTAGCAAATTTATATAATTTTAATACAGTCTTTATCACAATTTGCTACAGTTCTGGATGGAACAGGGTCTTCAAATTGGAAATTTGAAGACAAGTTCTCTCTAAACTACTAAATTGACCAAACTGGGCTTGAATTTGGAATTCTCTTGCCTATAGTGCTTTCCTAGTGCTGGGACTGGAGGCATGAGCCACCATGTCCAGCTTCTACAAATCTTAATTAGCATGTGCTCAGTACCCTAAATATTAAGAGTTTTGGAAACATATTGTGTTTGGTTGTATTTTGCACTTTCTTGATCTATGGCAATCTTTGATATAAACAAAGGGATATCATTAAAAAAAAGTAAAATAAGAAAGGTTTCCAAGGGAATGTGGGTGATTGCTAGTGGGATCTGGCTCTAGACCTTTGTGTTTGGTGAATCACTTAAATTTTATGAACCTAAAATTTACCACTTATAAAATTAGTAGTATAATTTATCAAGGGATTGGTTGAGGATCAATAGGAACCTAGGGAGGAAAATAATGTTTAGCTCCTGGCAAGAAATGCTTTCTAATAATTAAATCTTTCTCAATGTTTTCCCCTTTCAGAAATAGAATGCTTGAACAAAGCAAAACATCAATCTTAGGAAGTACTTGGAGGAGAAATGGCACTTTGAAAATAAAACAAAGTAAAAACAGGAGAACCCCTACAATATTGTAGGGTACAAGTCCTTTCCATTTGATACCGTACTTGATGCTGGTCCAACCTTCCCTCCATGGACTTATTGTGGCACTGTGAGCTATAGGTGTGGCTTGATGTGGTACAGTATATGCTGTCCTTAACTATAACTTAGAAACTAGAAAACCCACAGAATAAAGAAGATTTTGTCACTCTTCTCTTGAAAACTTATATGTGGCAGGGATTCTGTACTATACTCAGAAAGAATAGGGGCCGGGGAGATGGCTCAGTAGAATAAGTACTTGCCTGGCAAGCACAAGGATTTGAGTTCAATCCCCAGTTCCACAAAAAAAAAAATGTGACACAGATAGGGAAAAAGAAATCTGAGCAAACAGCCTGGATAAATCCACCCTCATTCATTCCATTAGTTGGTGTCTCCCCCTTTTTCAATCATGGTTGTGCTAGCCACCCTTTGTTCCCCAAAGCTAAGCACAAAACTCACTTTTTTTCCTAGATAATGTCTATATCTTGTACAGCTGGTGAGTTTCATAAATCTTCAGGTAA
Source organism: Tympanoctomys barrerae (assembly GCA_002564285.1). NCBI lineage: Eukaryota > Metazoa > Chordata > Mammalia > Rodentia > Octodontidae > Tympanoctomys > Tympanoctomys barrerae. Next base: position 9,726 of record NDGN011301762.1, read on the forward strand.
ATAACATTGCTGTTTTTAAAAAATCTGTTTTATTTCATAGGAATGTCGACAATGAAGCTTCATGGGTGGAAGACATAGTACCTTTTATCTCCTATGAGCCTAAACATAAAACAGGTGGGGTCCTGGCCTTTAGCACAGCCTCAAAGAAGATAGTGACTTCACTTCTTTGTGTAAATAATAATTGCTATGTGATAACATGAACAATAGATTTTCTGTGTGTCCTATAGATTTAGTGTAAGAATGGAAAATTTCAACAAATGTGAATAGTAATACTGCTGAAAACAGCAGGTGATATTAAAAAATATTTCAATGGCCTTCTCACCTGTCACCTACTAGGATATAAGTTCTGTTAATACAGCTGTGCAGCCCACCCCCTATACATGCAGATGTAATAACCGTCTGGGAGCCACCATATCACCATCTGTTTATCCTTCTGTACTTTGGTGTATTACCAGAGCATAAAATCTCAGATTTGTCTTTCATCAATTACTACTTTAACATTACATAAATATTATTTTCCATCTCCAGCTACACTGGACTAAAACTGTTCCTTTGTTATTTTGTATTGATCAGTGCTTGCCAAAATAATAATATGGCAAACAACTTTAAACTTAATATTTTAAAGCAAGTAGTGTTGCTGGGTTTTTCTGCACCCTAAATCAGTGTGGCAGCAAGGAAAGATCTGCTTCCGGCTTACAAAGGGTAGGCTTTCCTCCTTGCCTAGCTATGAGCTTAATTCTGCTCTTCCTATTTCTGCATTTTCCAAAGTCTAGGGGCTACCTGAAACATTTTTTTCTTGGAAAACAGCAGAATATTTGTACTTCTACAGGCTGTGGGTCAGAAGGAGCATGTTGTATCTTTGGTCTACAACCCCTTAACGTGAGTGATGACAAGCTCAAACTTATAATGATGAGGAAGATAAATATACCGTCTATTTATTGTTACATCAACTTCATAGACGGGACTACATAACAAAAGTGCTGCAGAGTGTAAACTGAATTAACTCAACAAATCAAGAGTTTCAGTTTCTCTGAAGGTATAATTTATTTGAGTATTTTCTGTAATTCAACTTTACTATTTAGCTTTTCTAGTTCAAAGATTTTAATTTCTTAAAAAGGGGGCCTTATTGTGTTGGTTGCAGTTGAATAGCCTCAGTGTTCTAAGTGGTCCTTTATTTTCTCTGAAAACCAAGAGGACTTTGCCTTAGACATAATAGTCCTTACAAATGATCGAAATAATTTTCTATTCTAAATATCCCCAATGATATAACAGTTTTCCATCATAAGTTCATTGTCCAAATGTCCCTAGAAACAAATGAGTTTGTTAATATATAGATTTCAAATAGTCTTTATGCAACTCATAAGTGTGGAAATTGACTGCCTATTTCTAGTGATTTTACAAATCAATATTTCAATTACTGGTTATTTTTAGTAGTGGCACATAAAGATGAAAAATAAATCATGCTTAATATATACAAATATATATTTATGAGAAATCAAACTGAGGGCATTTTAATGCTAAGTAAGTATACTACCACTGAGCTAATCTTTGTCCTCTTTTAGTTTTTGATTTATTTCCTATTTGTATCTTTAGGATTCTTTTAAACCTAGCATAAATCAGTTTTTTCTTTCATTTAATATTCCACTGAGAATACTTACATATTCCAGGAAAGGCAGTTTCATTTTCATTTGTTTTTATTCCCAATGCCCTTATATTATATATATAAAATTTCTTTTTTTTTCCTTATGTTTCTGTTTTCTTTCTTTGGTCTTACATTACAATAAAAGGTTTTATTGATTCCTCCTATTTCTTTACTTAGTTTAAGTGATATGGCATACATTTGACACTTAATATATGTTATTTTAATGGGATTTTTAAAAGTATTAAGTAAACACCTACTCTTTTAAATATACCAAAGACTTTGAAATGTCATAACTATGACAGCCTTCTTGATATTTTACAGTGATCGTGTAGTCTTTATTCTGTATGTATTTATATTTCAAGTAAATTATTAATCCTATTTCTTTTCCAGCCTTTCCTTCATCTTTGCAAATTGAAATATTAGATTATGCTAAGTCTTGGTTATTTCACTTATTCCATTAAAATGTCTCCTTAGCCTTGGTTCTTTGAATATATATGCTAACCAGAACTTCCTCTTATATCACTAGAAAGTCTGTAATAGAATTAATTTTCAATTTTGGGTGTAGGGCAGAGTACTGTGAACAGCTCAGGAAGAATGATAGAATATTTTATTAATTTCAAATTTTCAATAGCAAGATTTTACTTACACTTTAATGCTTACTAAATTCAGTAAATTTTACAATATTCTGGTTGATAATGAGAAATATATCGTATTTTTCATGCCATTTCTTTTCAAATTTAATTATTCACTGTTATGTCAGATATGTTCTGCTTGAAAAGTTAAAGCTCATTTTTGTGCTTACAGTATGAAATTAAAGCATAAAATAGTCCCAGACACTGGGTTTAAAGAGCACGTACCTGCCCAGCAGTGTCCAGGATGTCCAAGTATGCTGGCTCATTGTCAATCCTAACCTGAGTCTTATAAGCATCTTCTGAAAAATATAAGATTTTCATGGTTAGCACAAAAGGCATGATTAATTTTTAGATTCAGCACAATGCCGAATTTCTAAATAAATTACACAAAGACTATCATACACATTATTCAACTAAAGGCATGCAAATAAAGATGAATATAATTCAGGAAATACAGGAAAAAGGATTTCTCTTTAAAGTGAAATAAGGTAGTTTTTCCATTCATCAGATGGATTTCATGATCTGTGATGCCCTAGTGATATTACATTAAGAAAACTTATGGTAAAATTATCAATTACCTTCTAACCATGCACCACAAAATTCATATCATAATGTAGTAATGGTAAATCACTGAAAGTTTTCCCTAAAAGACCAACAGTTTGGAAAAGATTGCCTTCTTCACCAATTTTACTTAACCCATTATGGGAAATCTTAGCATCTACTATGCAAGAAAAAGAAATAAAGTATGCTTGAATTAAATTCACAAACAGCATTACCTTATGTATAAAAAATTTCAGAGATTACACACACTCTGACACACATACACACAGAGTAAATGGATTCAACTAAGTTGAAGAATACAAACTTCATGAAAGAAATAAATATATTTCTGTAAACTAACAATGAATAAACTAAAAGCATTCACTAAATCACCTCTGTATAAAACAGCATCAAAAATAAAAGACCAAGCAATAAAGTTAAATATGAGAAGGTATATATTAAAAACTCTACAATGTTACAGAGTACAATGAAAGAACACAAAAGGGTACTTTGTGTTCATGGGCTTGAAGATTTTATATTGCTAGGATTGTTCATACTATCCTAGGTAATACACAAATATAATTCTTTTTTTGTATATATAAAGGTTTTTATTTTAAAAAGTCTAGTATAGTATTTTAATTTGTTTTTTGGTTTTTTGTTTTTTTTTCAGAATTTTATTGATAAACAAATAGCAATTAGATAGTTTCAAATCAA
>NDGN011301763.1:0-12100 GCA_002564285.1 Tympanoctomys barrerae
TTGGAGTCTGTCTGTGGGCAGCCTTGGAGGAAGGAGGGCTTGGGTTTGGTCAGTCTCATTCTGGAGATACAACCTTAATCAGAGGGTGGATGTCTCCTGGGTAGGTTTGGCTTAGAGTGCCTGTGGTTAAAGTCCCTGTGCTTAACCACACAGAAGGGTGCCAGTGAGGATGTGGTCTGTCATAGGTAGTACTGAGCCAGAGCTGGTGAGCCTGTGTCCCTTTGGTAGAGTAGAGTCCACCTTGATCCCATCCCTCCCACTCTGAGGCTCGGAAGAGTTGTGCAAAGTTATGTTCATTTTCTCCGGGATGCAGCCAGCTGTGGCGAGTGGCATACTTATGTAGGGGCTGGGGCAGGATGGAGCTTATCAGGTGCCTTTGGGGTGGGTTAGGAAATGCTCTCTAGTCTCAGTGAGGGGCATCACTCCCTGCATTTCCGTGCCCTGGGTGATGCCATGCTCTCCTGTGTTCAGGCATCCAGTAGGATGCTGTGCTCAGAGTGGCACAGACCCAGGCTGCCTGCAGACGCAGCCGAGACAGCCAAAGCCAGGGGAAGGGACAGGGAAGTACAGGTTAGTGGTAAGATCTAGCTTTGTTAGCTGGGCAGTCAGGTGAAGGAGCTGGGTGCTTTGGAGGAGCTTACGGGCTAGATGAGGGGGAAGTTGCCCTTCCCTTTGTGCTGGTCAGCAAAGGCAGGCTTCCTGGCAGAGAGGACCTTCAGAGCTGGCTCGGAGGGTTGATGAGAGGGGCTGCTGACTGCATGGGAAGGTGGTGGCCTCAGACTGGAGAGAGCGCCAAGGGTCTCATCATAACAGGGGCCAGTTACCTTGGTCCTGGACAGTGAGGACAGTCTACTGCCCCTCAGTGCACCTAAGGAAGGTGGGCGTGCCAGAGAGAGAGGTCCCAAGGCCTGCTAGCTGTGCCCTGGCAGAGGCAAGGCTTAGAGCTTTTCCTTAAGAAGGAGACAGGAAAGACCAGGTGTCCCTGGGCTGGAAGAACCTAGCTTTCGCCCCCAAGAGGAAGAAAGTGGGAGTTCAGTCCCTGTCCTTAGCACATAGAAGGGTCGTGGGCTGTCATAGCTCAGCTGGAGCTGGTGGTCCTGTGCCCCATGTGTAGAGGGACCCTTGGCATGCAGGTCCTTGGGCTACGCAGTGAGCAGTGGCTGCAGGAGGACAGCTCTCTGGACCTCCAGCCCCTCCCTGAAATGCAGTTGGAGGTGGGATGTGGAGCACAGAGGGCTCTCCAGCTCCAGGGCTCGCTAGGTCCATCTTCTCAGTTTCTTTAGCCAGGAGCTCCCTGGCCATGGGGCAAGAGCCTGGAAGGGGAAGGGGAGGCCGCCCCCACAGCTCAGCTCCACGCACACCCCCCCGAGTCCATGCAGGAGATGAAAGCCCATCATGCTCCCTTTGAAAGCTCTGGCAGGGCCTCAGTGGCCTGATTGCTGGGCGCTGCCTCCCCTGGGATTCCAGCAGCATTAGGACTAATCCTGGGGCTCAGACGCCCTTTGAAAGGAGGAAGCCAGCATGTTTTCTGGGACAGAAACGGCAACAAAGCTATTTAGATGTACAGGTCTAGCCCTCTTTGAAGAGACAGAAGTGAGGGTTTTCTCTTCAGCTTGGGCTGGCTTTGCTGCTCTCCCTGAGCTCTGACAGGGTCTTCAAAATTCTGACCCTTGTGGGGCAGCGAGTATAGTTCTGAACTTAGTGGGGGAGGGATATGCAGAAGAATCGAAGACGTTGAGGGTGATGAGAACAGGGACCGTGTATGGACTGAGAGAAGAAAACTGGGCCCACTGAGGACCTGTTCCCTTTCCTGGCAGAGGCCGGGTAGGCAGCTGTGTGCAGAGGACCGGGGCAGTGGGGCGGACTGCGAATCATTGAGAAGCCACATGCTGATGGGCAATTCAGAGCCTCCTCGACGAGGCACAGAAAAAGGAAGGTGCTGCCCAAAGACATTTCTAGAGTGAATGCCTGTGAGGGGAAGCATAGCGTGGAAACTGGGAGCAGGGCCGTGAGGCCCAGTGCGCAGTCCAGCTCTGTCACTCACATCCTGGGTGTTGATCTCGAAGTTTAGATGTCTCAATCTGGAGTGGACAAAGTAGTTCCTCCCTCAGCATCATTGCTGTATTTTAGCTACTCTTTTTTTTTTTTTTTTTATATATCGGGGATCAAACTTAGGACCTTGCACTTGCCAGGCAGGCGCTGTGCTGCTGAGCTATCTCCCTGGCATTGTTGCTGTATTAATGCACATGGATGGAGATGAGGTGCTTCCGTCATGTCTCAGCATGCAAGGAGCATGGTGGTTGTAGGAGAAAGCTTGGGGGCAGAGGCTGCAGGATGTGCGTGAGGGGCCGCTGCAGGTAGGGGGAGAACAGAGCATGCAGCAGCAGGTAGGGCGGAGGCAAGTGTGGGGGTGGGGCCAGTGAGGCTCAGCAAGCGTCTGACTTAGTGCCAAGGGAGCTGAGGTCAGCAGCAGTGTGCCTTTGCCTAGCCAGGTCACTGACCCTGGTTTTTGAGCAGAGGAACTGACTATTTGATATGTCAGAAGAAGGTGCCTGGCCACAGGTGCAGGCATCAGGGAGAACCCGGGAGCAGAGGGATTCTGGGGGGGGGGGTTGCTGCAGCAGGAAGGGCTAGGGACACCTGGACACCCCAGCGCTCGGGTCCTTCTTCCTTGCTTGCTGTCTTAGTTGATGGGCCCAGGTCCTGCCTCTGTGCCCAGGCTGGGGAGTGAGGAGGAAGACAGGTAGAAAAGAGGGGCAGGTCGGTGTGTCAGAGGCCCAGCCTGCTGCCCACTGACAGCCAGTATTCCTAGAGCACTGCAGAGGGTTGCCCCAGATGCTGTGGGCCCAGGAGTACCCCACACAGTGCAGGCTCTCCCCAGGCCTGAGAGGAGGGCCTTGCAGGAAGCTCCCGACCCGTAATCTTTGTGGGTACTTTATTCTTGCTTGAACTCTGGGAGAAGAAACTTGCCTGCTACTTTGACTGTCCATGTGGGCTCCTCTCAGGAAAAGCCAGCCAAAGGAAGATGCAGCTAAGTTCCAGGTCAAGCGACACAGACGGGCAAGTCCTGACTCAGCTCCGAAGAGCTGTGTGGCCTTGGGTAGCAAGATGATGCCTCCTGCAGAGCCTCAGTTTCCCCATCCACAGGATGGGGATGTTACTGCCCACTTGCTAGTATCATGAGCCCAGGCATAACCAGGCCTGGCAGTATGCCGGAACAGGGTGGCACTTCCCAGCATCACACTAGTCTGGTTGCCTGGAAACCTCCAAGGACCCCCTACAAGCCCACAGTCCAACAGAGCCCAGCCCTCTCCTAACTGCCTTCTGTACCCTTGTGTACCCCGAGACTCAGCCTCAGGGGGAAGGGGTTAGAATTCAGTAGCCTCTCTCTGCCGTCACCTGTCATCACTGCTGTCCATGAGGTGGGGATGAGGCCCGCACTGGGCTTCAGGTAGGACAGATGCAGAGTCTTTAATACCTTTAATCAGACTATTAGCAATGGGAGCGCGGCGCCTCTCTGCAGCGGCTTTCCCCACTTAGGAGCTGTTTGCTGGGACTTTACATGAAGGGCTGACAAATGATGCTGCGGTAATGCGGTGAATTTCAGCACATTCCCTTAATGCCCTGCTCTTGGCTTCCCTGCCTTTCCCTCCTCCTCACACTGCCCTGGGAGCAGAGCAGTGGAAGGGAGCAGGGCTGACACTTGCCTACCCTTCCAGGCCTGTCCCGGGGCCACACCCCCACAGCTCCAGTCACAGTCACATACCCCTCCCTGAGCCCTGCAGGGACACACTGGTCTCAGGAGGAATGGGATTAGGAAGGAGGAGGAAGAGAAGCCCTTCAGGTGCTCAGAGCCAGGATGGCTAAGTCCTGGTGGGCCAGCAGCTTCCTCGGTGGGTGGCTTGTCCATGTGTGCCTCATGCTTACAGCCATGAGGAGAAGGTCCTGGGCAGAGCAGGCGCGGCCAGAGCACAGACAGTGCAGCTGCGCAGGAGAGGCACGAGTTGGGAGGTCATGCACCAGTCACTGTCCAGTGGTGGCTTTCCTAGCCACAAACTGCTTTCCACCCCTTCCCCTACCTAAGTGGAGCTCAGAACTAGGGGCTGCTGCTGACCAGGCACTGCCAAATGCTGTGCATGCAGTGTTTCACTACAAAGCTGCCTCTTCTGAGGGATAGAGAAACTGGTTCAGCAGAGAAGACAACTTGCCCATCACAGATCTGGTAGGGGTCAGAGCTGGCACAGTCAGCTTGATTCCAGTGTCTTCCTAACTGCAGAAAAGGACACTTAACATTTCTTGAGCTCCTGCTCTGTGACGGCCACTTTCTTAACTGCTTGATGTATGACTTAGTCGTGCTGCACTAACCAGAAGCAGTGTTTTGCATATTGGAACACAGCCCACTGGGTCATACAGTGGTTACTGGGACTCATGACCAGGATTTTTAAGAAATGAAATGAGCAGGTTGGTGTTGTATGTCTATACTATAATCACAGTACTGAGAGGCTGAGGCAGGAGGATTGCCAATTCGAGCCCAGCCTGGGCAGTTAAGAAACAGTGGACCACATTAAAATGAACGAAGGGGAATGTAGCTCAGTGTGCAAGATCGGGGTTCAGTGTCTCATACTTAAAAACAAAAATAAAACCTTCTGAAAACACAACAGGGCATATCACAGTGCGTCATATTCGCATACTGTTTTGTGAAACATTGTGTGTGTGTGTGTGTGTGTGTATGTGTCTCCTAGGTCATCAGGTAATGACATGCCCACTGGTAGCATGGTGGGCGAGTCTCACAGGTTGGGTCATTAGGTTGAAGGTTGGAGAAACAAAGTGACGTGTCCAGCACACAGCTACCAGCTGTCTGAGCCGTGCCTCATGAGTCCTTCCAGCATCTTGTTTGGACCTGTGATTCTGCCTGAGATGGACACAGGGGACTGTAAGGCCAGAGGAACAGGTAGCCTCAGACCTAGACATAGAACCCAGGGGTCCTAAAAGCTGGCACGCCCTTGCCTCATACTGCCAGCACCACACAAGCCTCGCCTGTCTTGGCCAGGAAAGCTTCCCTCAGGTCCTGGTCCCGAGGGTTCCCGGTGTCCCACATCTGCCCTAGAGATGAGAGTGCATGGGACAGATGGCTCAGCTGTGTGGCAAGTATGAAGTCCCCCTAGCCCTCCTCTAGCCAGCCACCTCTGCATTATCAGCCCTTCATTGCTTTCCCCCTTCCTCGCTGCCCTCCCTCCTCCCCAGCCTGGCAGCTGTTTAGTGACAGAAGCAGTGCCAGCTCAGGGCATTAGAAGCAAAGTTGCATTTACTGGGCGACTCTGGGCTTAGTGGGGTGCACTAATCTTTTAAGAGATGTATGGCAGGAGATGAGAGGCAGGGAGAGCTTGGGAGGAAATCCCCATGGGGCTGTGGGCCTGGCCCTCAGCTCTAATTCCCCCCAAAGATCAGGTTTGGGTCCTGCAGGAAATGCATGGGCTCCGGAGCATCAGAGGCAGAGAAGTGGTAATTAGGGGGCACTGACAACAGGAATGGGTCTGAGAGCAAAAGGGAAGGGGGAGCAAGGCGGGGCTGGCGGGGAAGGAGCCAAGCTGTTCTAGGCTATAAGAGGAGAGGGCAGCTGGGCAGGCTCTGGAATGGGACTCCTGGGGTCAAGTCTGAAATTGCCATTCCTGCCAGCCCCTTGGAATGATGTCACAGCCCTGTCTTGAAGGGAAAGGAAGCTCAATGTGTAGCGTCCCCCTCACTGATCAGAGCAGATCCAGAGGATGTCTCTGCCTCCTGGGTGAGGTCTCAGTGTCAACACTGAGTATTTCTCGTGAGTGGTAGTGACAGGCCTGTGTGGTTCAGAGAACATACTCCCCCGAGCCCAGGAGGAGGGAGGCCACCTCCTGCGGACCCTGCTGTGCATGTTGCTGGCTTCCACAGTGGTGAGGCAAGATCTGCACGGAGCCCACAGTCCTGGGAGAGGCCAGATGTCAGCCCTGCTCCTGGGGTATCCATTCCCTGTCTGACCTGCCCAAGTCACAGCTCTTTTTTTTTTTTTTTCCCACTCCAGGATGCACGCTCTATGGCAGCCGCTGCTACATCCCTTGGGGGACCCCGAGCCAACACTGTTCTGGAGCGCATGGAAGGTGCTCAGCAGCGGTGGAAGCTGCAAGTGCAGGAGCAGCGCAAGACAGTCTTCGACCGGCACAAGATGCTCAGCTAGATGGGCTGGTGTGGGCAGATCAAGTACCCAGGCCAGGGCTGAGCAGAGCCGGGACCACTTCTCCTCTGCCCTCTATGCCAGTATTCCCTTGAAAAGCCTGTGCCATTTTCCTTTTCTCCTTCTCTATAGAAATGTTGTACTTGACTGTTTTGATTAGGGTATATGAGGAGTCTCCAGTCTCCCTTGTCTCCTTAGGTCTCTGGGGTAGGGGAGAGAGGGAAGGCAGGGCAAAGAGGAATGGAGACCTCAGAGGTGGCCTCAGGATTGGACAGAATTGGTTTCTTCTTACTCCACCTTGCCACCCCTTTTGGCTTCAGCTCTTGGGAGCTTTATTACCCTTTGGAAAATGGTGCTGGGTCGTTAGAGGAGCACATGAGCCAGCATTCAGTGTGGGCTTCTGTCTGCAGTGGGTCTGACCTTCCTCCTGGTCCTACCTGTGGCCAGGTCCCATCCCTCAGGAATGGCACTGGTGGGAGGCTGGTGCTGCTGAGCCTACAGAGGTTCTCGGGGTGCCTGGAAGCTTGCTTCCTTCTTCCTGGGCTCCTCATCCCCCAGTGCATGGCAGGGCCGGGCACTCCTGCTTCACATGCTGTGTCCTCACATTCCACCTCGGGAAGCTGGCTAAGTCCTCTTCTCTCCTAGCATCTGCTGTTGCTAAGCCAGAAAGTCGGACACAGGCTGAGCAGTGGACTCCCAACACCATAGCTCCTGTCCCTGTCACATGTCCCTGAACATCATTGTACCACTGCATGGAGATAAATGTTTCCTGTTGTCTGTAAAGGAAGCCATCATTATATTGTTCTGTTTCTCTTACCTTTCTGAATTGTAAGATTTTTTTGTTTTTAAAATAATCTCAGCAAGTGCTTCATAAGTGACCTGATAGGTATAGTGTCCAGAGAGGGGACAGAGAACATTGTCCTCAGAAGGTCCTGGCCAATAAGCCGAGGCTGGTAGCCCCAAGTAGCTGCGGCTGAGCCATGGTGGCACCTGGGTGGAGTCCCATGTTCACTGAAGCCCTGTCGCCTGCTGAGGGAGACCAGCAGGCTGCAGCGCTGCTGCACGAGGTTCCCTTGCTGCAGAGAGCCAGGGTGAGCTGGCTTGGAATTGTCCTGAGATTCTATTTTCTACCACGTTACAGGTTTGTCCTCGGTGATATCATCCTTGTATTCTGCAGACATAAGAAGTGGTGCTCACTGCAGAATATCTCTAAATGAAACCCAGCAGGTATTGTGAGGTGCCAGGCAAACTGCATCCTGGCACGTGTCCCCAGCCTAGCTCCATCCCAGGAAGTACAACGTAGGCAGGGAGTGGCATCTCAGGGACCAGGGGATCGAGCTAAAGTCTGTCCTTGGGTTTGTCCAGACAAACATGTTCAGAACCTTTGTGTCAAGCCCCTGTTGGGTCCTTGAAGAGATCGCACAGGCAAGAGAACTACTTGAAGTGGAGTTCAGTTTGCAAAGATGGGCCAACGTTCAGAACCAGTTAAAAGTACTAAAGGGGACAGGAGAGGGGAGGCTCACAGATGGGGTTTCTGGGAGGGAAAAGAGGCTGGATTTGACATGGACAGCAAGTGAGGGACACAGGTGAGAGGGCACCAAGCTGATGGTGGGATCCTGCGGGAGCTTGCTTAGCTGGCATGAGATGTGTGGGGAGGGAGTTGACAGGAGAAATACGTGTGTCATACATGCAAGACTGTGATAGAGGGACAGCTGCTGATTGCATTTTGCCCTATTCATTCCCCTGACATTTTATCAGTGACTATAAGAGCCAAGCAGTAGCCCATTGGACCTTTGAAGATAGAGATGCACTTTAAGAGACTGATGAGAGACTGGGTGTGGTGGCACACGCCTATAATCCCAGCGCTTGGGAGACTGAAAATAGGAGGATCACTATGAGTCTAATCTATGCAGTGAGACCCTGTAGACAGTGTACTACATTCATAAAAAAAAAAAAAAAAAAAACAGGTGAAAGTAGCACTTTCTCTCCAAAGATGGGCAGAGGGGAACCTTAACTTTCCAAAAAATCAATCACCCTGAAACTTGACTCTAGCATTGCCAGAGCTCCCCTCTCAAACCGCACCAGCCACACCACCAGAGCACCCCACAGAGATCCAACCAGGCTTGGGGTGTCTTAAGGACTTGATCTGAAGCCAACAACTGCTAACTGCAAAGAAGCTCAATCATAAGGTTAATCTGTGAAAATTTATGAGAGATTGGGTGGGAGTGAATGCTCATGTGAGGTTTCAACTAGTAGTCACGTGTCTAAATATGTGTCAACTTTACACACAAAAGCTCTGAGTTTCAGACCTGGATTCCAGAGCGCACCTTATTTTCTTTTGGTGGATAATGAAGAGCAAATTCCCCAACCTTGTCGCACCCTCACATAGAGGTCTCTGTTTGGGTGATTGTTTGGAACTGACTAATACCCTTTTATGGAAATGATGGTGGAAGTGATGGTGGAAATGGAAATGATCAAAAGTGACATTCTATACCCCATCTGGTAGAAAATGAACAGCGCTTTCCTGTTGTGTTCAGAAATCCTCTTTTTCTCTCAGCAAACCCACCAGCTGGTTACATTTGGCCCTGGTGACTAGAGTCTTGGAATTAGCCTCCTTGGTTAGAAGCCAGCACTCAGGCCTCCAGCAGTCAGAGGGAAGGGAGCGAGAGGCGGAGGCCAGCTGGAGTCCTCACTCAGCCCAGCTGTTCCTGGGATCCAGCCCCATGCACCTGCCAGCCACACCCAGTCCTGGCCTGGCTCCTCCGCTCCTCTCTGTGCTACTTGGTGCTGCTGTAAGAGACTCTGTGACCTTCGTATGCTCCCAGTACTCCCTAGAGGGCCATTCCCTTTTTCTTTAGCCTCGCTCGAGGTCACAAGGCAACCTTCCTGTGTTTCCCCTTTGCCTTACCCTAGGAGGTCTTGCAATCTACTGTGCTTCAAGAAAACTGAAGCCTTTAGGTGTGGTCCTTTAATGTCTTTACCCCTGCCTGCAGACTCCTTCATGCTCCTCTTGACTGATTTTGCTGTGGTCTTGATAGCATGCTTCTCCTGCTTAGAGCCAACTCACCCATCCCAGGGTGGGCTTCAGGACCTCTCTGTTCCTGCACCCTCCCCTTTAGCTGTTAATGTGCTCAAGTCTCCTGCCCTTGAAAAGAACCTTTCCTGGGCTCCACATCCAGCTCTGGCTACAGCGCAGGCTCCCCTGTCATCACCCACGTAGCTGTCCACTATGGTTACTCACCTTGTGCCCTCTGCAGGCTGACCTCATGTTCCTAGTGAAGGTGACAGCTCAGCAATTGCCAGGCACAGAGGATGTCCTTGGTTCTTACCTTTCTGGCCCTCACTGCTGTTTTACACCATTAATCATTCTCATCTCTTAAATTTACTTTTCCCTGCAAATAGGCTCTTTTTTATTTCTAATTTAATTGATTATGTCACCATTCACTAAGGTGCTGAAGCCAGAAACGTGGAGACCATCGGTTCCTTTCTTCCTGGTCTGCAGCCCTCACAGCTGATCATTTACAGGGCCCCCAACTTTGTCCCCAAATGCGTAGTTCTGGGCTCGGGCCCTCCTCTCCCTCGCCATCACCACCCCAGCTTAAGCCTTTATCATTTCTCACTTGCCAGGAACTTCCAGAGACCTTGCATCTATTCTGACCATGTGACTTCTCTTTCTCTAAACTCCATGGGCCTCCCCAATTCTTCATGATTGGCATTAGCTGGTCCCTGCAGATGTGAGCTCACCCAGGTGGGTGCGGGGTGCTTGGTCCCAAACAGGCTGTGATCCTGGGCTGCCCCTGAGGCTTCTGCTTTTGCCAGGCTGGTTCCCCACCAGCCCCTAGTTTGTTAGCCCTGCTGTGGACTTTGGGTGTGGTGAGGAGGCATGGGGCTAGAAGGAGGAGCTGAAGGAATAGGAGGGGAGCACCCCCAACCTGAGCTTGCTGTTTGGCACAAGCTTGTGCTTTCCCTGGCACAGGCACCTACAAACAGCCCCGAAGTTAGGTGGAGTGAAGAGTGTGAGCACAAAAGCTGGCATCTGCCTGAATTCTCCACCCAGCTGAGCCTGGCAGACCTGTGGCCGCTCTGTGCCAGTCCCTTTGTCTGTATGGGGGACACCACCCAGGGTCCAGTCAGAAGTAAATTCTCATCAAGCATGGCTACCAGAGGGCGTTGGGCAGAGGTCTTCCTAGACCTGTCCTCCACTTAGGAAATCGATGGTACCTAGGTCTGGTGGCTGGTGCAAACACTCCTGGCCAGGCAGCTTTGCCTAAAGTTTCAAACCCCACAGGGAGTGTGATTGATTCTCATTCACATCCCAGTATTACAGTGTAGCTTCCTGCGCATCAAGTCATCAAGTGACGGTCCTGCAGATTCAATGGGATGCCCTGCTCTGTGTTACCTGGGGGCCCCTAGACACCAGAGTACCCTACCCCTCTGCTGCTTCCCACCCTGACTGAAGTGCAGTTCTGAGCCTCCCTCAAGCCCAAAAGGGAGACCCTCATCTCTCCTCCTGGGACCTAGAGCTGAGCAGAAACTGAGGCTGGAAGTTGAGGGTTCTGAGGAGGTGGGCTTCTGGAAGCTGAGGGCCTCCCCTACTTACAGAACCATAAGGGACCTGGGGGGCCAGAGCTCCAGGTTGGTGGTCCTGGTGACCTCAGAAGTGTGAGCCTTCTCTCTCAGCTATGACTCAGATGGACAAGGAGGCCCATGGCTTCAGAAGTTTGGTTCACATAAGTGAGGAGATTTGAAGCAGGATCCAGAAGAATTCTTTTTACTGAAATAGTTATGTAATTATTTTACAGATCATTGTACCCATGATTTTGTGGAAATTGATAAGGGCGCGTGAAAAGGGGCAGTAAGGTAAGCACGTTAGAAAACACACAAGGCAAACAGTGAGTAGAGAAGGTATGAGGGGAATTGGGGCCACTGTGCACTAGTGGTGCAGCTTTGGACCCAAATGACCTCGCAGGTACCTCCAGAGCTAATGTCCTGCTCACTTGTGTCAGGTTCCTGGCTAACAGAACTGGGGTGAGAAGAGTGGGAGAGGTTTCCTCCGGGTGTCCTGCTGTGGCCCAGGAGGGACTCACGCCTGGACCTCTACGCTATTCCCAGCCCAGCCAGGCAATGTGCTGTGGTGGCCAAAAAGATGGACACAGCCAGGCTGCCTGGCTCCAAGTCCCCGTGTTGACACCTCCCTATGTGTGACCCTGGGCAGATCAAATTGTGTTCTTTTCCTCAACTGACAAGTAGGAATGGTGACTTGTCTCATAGGGGACTGACAGTAGGGGGCAAGTGTGGGGGTGTCTGCATGGGCTCAAGGTGTACAACACACCTGGCATGCGTAGGCTGGTGGGTACAGATGCCTATTGTTCTTGATGTGCATCTATGTGGTGGGGGACAGGGCCTCCCCACTGCAGCCCAGGGGTCCCCAGTGGCTCCTCAGCCCACTCCTCAGGCTACACACAGGTCACCTAGCTTCCAGCACAAGCCTCCTTCCTAGGTCAGCAACTCTCCCCAGACAGAGCTGGGCTTCTCCACAGAGGTCCTAAGAGTTCCTTGAATGTCCCTGGGGAGGTCTTCTGAGCCAGGTTCCAGCTTGCTCAGCTCACTGCCAACTGTGGTGGTCTGGTCACCCCCAGGAGCCCTCTCCTGCTATGCCCTTGAAGAGCCACTGCAACCCTCCTCACTCTCCATCCAGCCCAGGGCTGTCAGTCATCACCTGCTGGCCCTGACTTCCACCTCAGTATCGTTATGAAAGCCACTCTGGAGGTAGTCACCTTCCCCGGGGCCATTTCTCCCATAGAGGCCCCCACGTGTCCCTTGGTTTCTCTGCACATTCACAATGCACTTCCTAAATGCTAATCCAACCCCCTGCTTCAGGGACTTCCACTGCCC
>NDGN011301764.1:0-14552 GCA_002564285.1 Tympanoctomys barrerae
GGCTCAGTGGAATAAGCGCTTCCCTGGCAAGCGCAAAGGCCCGAGTTCAATCCCTGGTTCTGCCAAAAAGGAAAAAAAGAAAAAAAAAAAAAAACACAACTGGTTTGGCAAATTCTAAAATTTACCTGTACTGGGCGACATTTATCATGGTAGGAAGCAATAAGCAATACCCGGGCTGAGTCGAGGGGCTCCAGCTTTTGCACACTACCGCTCGGCCTTGCAGGAAACCCAAGGGTCTCTGAGGGATGCAGTGCAGCACACTCAATCGTCAGTCGGGCAAGGCAGTGCGTGCCTACTCGGGAGGCTGAGGCAAGAAGACTGCAAGTTTAAGTCCGGCCAGGGTAACTTAGTGAGATGCCATTGGACAATTCTGTTGGGTGGAGTGGGCATGTGCCCCGAGCTAGAACACCTGCCTGGCACACACAAGGCTGTGGGCTCAATCCCCAGGACTACCCAATGAAACCAAGCACTTAGTCAGGTGCAGGGGCACATGCCTATCATCCCAGCTACTTCAGAGGCTGAGGTAGGAGCATCACGAATGAGACCGGCTGGGCAACAGTGAGACCAGGTTCCAAACAGGGAAACACAAAGAGTAGAGTGCTTTGCAAGGTGAAAAAGGAAATTATGTTAATTAAAATCCCACTTATGATGGAGTCTTAAAAACAATTGCTGCTTAAAATGTTACATGGCCAGGGATACAGCTCAATGGCATAAGTACCTGCCTGGCAAATACAAGGTCCTAAGTTGATTCCCAGTACCAGGAAAAAAATTCCACTGAAAATAAGTTATATATACACAGTATAAATTTTCCACTTTTATAAATACATTACTGCATTATATCTTCTAGTTTTTAAAATAAGACCTAAGTTACCGCTGCACTGTGATTTGTAGTCACCTGCCACCAAAAATGTATATCCAACAGTTTCTTTCCACAAGCATTCAAAGCATTTGCTTCTGGAGTAATCACTGTGTGCAAACAGACAGACCCATGTGCAAGCCATATGTGTCCACATCTTGCATATGAAAACTTGAGTTTAAAGAAAGGTCCAGCCAGACCATCATTTGTGGGAATTTCACCCCAGTTATTTCAGAAGTTATATCCTGGCATTTGTATGTATATACTTTCTTCAAAACATCGCAAAAATTATATTCTATAGTTTATATAAAATAAAGATTTGGGACAGAATGAATCTATGTAAAGAAAAAAAATCTATTATGTGCAAAAGCCTTGGGTTTAATAGATCCCAAACAAAAACAAAAGCACAGGTTTTATTACCTCAAAAACCTAATCAAAATTAAAAAAAACAGTGCTACTTCCTTGTATTGGTGTGTTGGTCACACCTCTGTAACTATACTATGACTTTCTGCTTTCAGCAGTGAACTTACACCCAGCAAGGTGTGTCCATCAGGGACCCCCGACCTCAGCCAGGGGTGGGGGAGGCCAAGAAGTGACGTCCTTCATCTGCACCCACTCCATGAGAAGCAAAGGAGGTGGGAGTAAGGACGTTTACACACACAAGCATCTAAGAAATAACCATATGAGCGACCTCAATGGAAACAACCACTGTCGAGAAGCCCTGAGGAAAGGCGACCAGGCCAGGGAATGCCAGGATGGACAGGGTGCCAGGGTATGAGGCTTCTGCTCCATGTGGTTGGGAACCAAGTGGCAGTGCAGGAAACACTTACTTGTATCGACTCCTGGTTCTCGGGTGAGGTTGAATTTTGCAGCGATAAAGGGTGGGGTCCCTCATGCACCCGTTGTTACTACTCATGTCAATCTTTGCTCTCAAAC
The DNA here is from genome assembly GCA_002564285.1 of Tympanoctomys barrerae. NCBI lineage: Eukaryota > Metazoa > Chordata > Mammalia > Rodentia > Octodontidae > Tympanoctomys > Tympanoctomys barrerae. The sequence goes on from NDGN011301764.1 coordinate 1,793, forward strand.
AGCAGGACTGACCAAACTGGCTCCCTTTTTTCATTTCTTCCCACATCTGAAGATTCTTCTCAACAGCTATAAAATGACATACAACAACTTATCTAAGGTGTTACTGGTGTGAATTAAAATTACTTCAAAAGTCTTATTTGATTCAAGTTTTCCTACTGCACTGTAAAGATTTCACGGGTTCAAACACTGCAGTGATTACAGTATCTAATGGCAAAGGCAAACACAGCACTTCCTTATGAAGGAGGCCTAATGCACATCTGGGGACACCCTCCCTCCCAGCAGCAAGCACCAGAGGACAGCAGAGGAGAGGCCACACAGGCTGCCGCCTCGGTTCCCCGGCACGGTGAGGATGCGCAGCCCCATGGTCCTGCCCAGCTGGGATCGCCAGCCTCCTCCTCTTCCCTCACACACAGCAGGGCCTTTGGAGCAGATGGTTCTCTTCCTCCGCTGCCTCTCATGAACCTGGGGACAGAATGTCGGGCCTAGCCCTTGGGGCCCACGGGCGTTGGCGCTGCAGCCCGTGCCCGTCTGAAGAACACGGCTCGGGCTGAGAGCCTGGGCCCGGGGGCTCCCTGAAGGTCCTCTTGTCCTCCCAGGGAGAAGCAGGAAGCATGTGGATCAAAGGAAGTAAGAGCTGACAGAAAACAGCGATACAGGAAAAAGTACTGTTCTCCCAGGTGCCTGTGGTCGTCCCACCACATCAGAACCCTGAAGCCGGGGACATGCGAAGAAGGAAGTGCCATTAAAGACACTGGCCCAGGGACCACCAGGGATGCCATAGTGTTTCACCCATACACAAAGAATCAAGTACACCTGCAAGTCTACTCATGAACTACCTTGGACAGTTACATTTTAAGGTATGTGTAGGGGTTTTGACAGTTCCCAGGAGCCATGCTGGGGACAAGGAACGCTTCTTTTGGCTCTGCGACAGTGATTCCCAGTGACGCTGAGAACATCACACCACACAGTCCCACAAACTGAGGAGATCAGGGCGCTAACGGCACCAGACATTTTAATGGTGGGTGTGATGGTGCAGGCCTCTCAGCCCAGCACTCGGGGCTGGGGGAAGAGGACCACGAGGATTTCAAGGCCAGCCAGGGCTACTAGCAAGACCCTGCCTCAAAAAGAGAAAACAAATGTCATGGGAGTTCTTTAAATGAAACAAAGGCACACAAAACACTAAGAAGTAAACTCAGAACACACACACTTCATACGCATCTGTGGTGTTTGAAAGCAGTAGGAGAACAAAGTCTAGGGTGCACACCTATAATCGCACACCCGGGAAGCTGAGGCAGCAGGAGCACCATGAGTTCTAGGCCAGCCTGGGCTACAAAGTGAGTTCAAGGCCAGCCTGAACTGCATAGCAAAACCCTGTCTCAAAAAGACAAGATAAAAAAGAGTAATAAAAAAGATTTCTAAGAGATGAATTAACATGAATCAACCTCAAACCAGCCTCTCTCGTAAACAAGAAATCACGTACCCCGAGGAAGCACAGCCCAAGAATGTGAATTAAGTTCTGCAACACTAAATGTGCCTTACAGTTGTTTCTGTGTCTGGACTCCACCCTCTGTTCGCGCTCTGCTTTCATCTGTTCCGCAGGAGTGTCGTCCACATAAGCCTTCCCTTCTTTAATTAGCTTCTCTGCGTATGTCATGATAGTTTCAAAATGATCTGAGGTGTAAGTAAACTGATCTGGTTTAATATGCAACATTGCAACATCTTCCAAGATAACCTGCAATGAGAAATTACAACAGCATCAGCGCAGCTTTTGTGTTTTCTTAAGTGTTTTAATCCTCGATACTGTATTTTGAGCAAATGTAATATAGCCTGAAAATGGGTATGGAAGTTGTATGATAATAAGGTCAGGAAAAAAGGCTATTTGTGACATCAGGCTCCACCTTCCAGCGGAGAGCCAGAGAGTGCTGACCCCGTGACGGAGCCATGTGCCTGGAAAGGCTGTGGCTGGCGGTTGGGCCAGCAATCGTCTAAGCCACTTCAAAAGCATCACAGCACCTCAGAATAAACAGGACAGAAGAGGAGAAAATCATAGCTTCCGGTAATGATTGAGTGTTTCATTCAAAAACTTAAACTACGTAACAAAAAAGAAACCTGCCTCCAGTGAGAGACTGTTAGCTTTAGGAGAAGCTTTTAGGTAAATTCTATAATAATCAGAGAAGAGTATTGTTCTTTGAATGGGAGTTCTATATTCTCGTCTGAGGTCCCAGACATGGAACACACAGGTGAAGTGAGAAGAGCAGCCCGCGCCGGGCAGGCACCGATCGCCCTCTGTGAGGAGGAGCTGTTCTGGGAAATGGCATCGCTACACTTTTAATTACCTTCTCAAAATCTTCCTTTTCTTTCTCAGGATTTGTGTCATCAAATCTCATGATCAGTTTCCCTTTAAAGTTAACCTGGTAGTGCTGGTTCAGGAGAGCAGCCTTTGCATGCCCAATGTGTAAGTAACTACAACAAAACATTCCAGAGAGACTCGTTAGCAGGCTTTCACTTGGTACTGCGATCTCACCTTGCTGAGGAGATGAGAACTAAACCCAACCTCTAATTGGTACTCCAGCCGAGCTATAAAAAGATCTGGCTCTGACAGACAAGAGAGTACAACATTTATAAAATAAACCTAAAAACTACTTCACACACACACTCTCACAAAGGAATGAAGTGTTGGCACCTACCACAAGCTTACGAGTCTTACTTTTTGCAAGAGGGACAATCATTTACCAGAGGCAAATTCTTCCTGGTGCTCCCTGATGGCCCAGCTTGCCTAAGACCTGATGCTACCGGGCCAGACTCTTCCTGGGCTCCTGCTGGCAAGCAGCGTGATGACTAAGGCAGACAGCTCATGAAAAGCTGGAACCCAAGAAAAGCAATGGTACTTCCCTAAGCTTCGGTTTTCTCAAGTGCTATTAAAAACATCCTAACCACAAGATTTCAAAGGGGCTGGAGACACAGCTCAGTGGCACAGTACCTGCCTGGCAAGCATAAGGTCATGAGTTCGATTCTGGTACCAAAAAAAAAAAAAAAAAAGAAAAACACCAGAAAAAGAAAAAATATGGACACCAAATGAATTCAAAGGTCTCTAGCACCAACACTCCACACATCAGGATCTATGAAAACAGCACTTTGTTGCCTTGGGAATGAGCTGATTTTTGAGAGGCATGGAGAAGATCTTGTCAAAGTATTTCTCTGTCAATGCAGTGGGCAAAAAGCAACATTCCACACCCCTACTGTTGAAAACATACCTGACCAGGCAGGAACCAAGCTGTAACTCAAAAAGATTAAAAAAATAATCTCCAGCCTTAGCCAGGCGCAGTGGGGCATACCTGTGATCCCAGCACTTGGGAGGCTGACGCAGGAGGTTCACAATGAGTTTGAGGCCAGCCTGGGCCACAAAGCGAGTGCAAGTCCAGCATGAACTGCACAGTGAAACCCTGTCTCAAAAAGCCAGGAAAAAAAGTCTCCGAGGTATGAACAAACCATTTAAGTAACTCACACCCATTTTTATTACTTTCAGCTGCTAACAGCAGGCGATGCACTTTAAGACAGCACCCCAGGTGCTCGTGATAGCGTCTGCCGGTCAGCCAGCTAGGCAGGGGGATGGGAACAGAAATCTGGGGAAGTAGTGAGATTGCCTCAAACACAAAAATAAGACGAGTTGGGGACAAAGCTCAGTGCTCAAACCGGTCACCCAGTTGGATGGCACACCTTAGTTAATACAGTAAGAAGGGAAAAACAGAACATCCTTAAAATCAACCAATGTTAGAAATCCACGTCATTCCAGATAAATCATTTATTTCCAGAAGGGTTAACCTGCACCAGCTAACACAGACAATTACAATGTAACACAGCTAGAGTTATTCAAAACTTCTTACAAAAACAAAAAATTGCATGTGCTATCCTAAAGGAGATCTTCAAACAGAAAAAAAGACATCAGAGAAAAGCCAGAGAAATCTCTAAAAGTATGGATTTCACTGAGAATAATCTACTGAGCAGGGCCCAGGGGCCAGGACCTGTAACTCTACTACTCTGGGAGACTCAGGCAGGAAGTCTGAGCCCAGCCTGTGCTAGGTAGCAGCTCCATCTAAACAAAGCCAAACAAAAACATATCTATACTGGCTCATTACTTAAGACAAATGATAGGCCATTTCTGTACTACTTCTACAACTTTCTGTAAACTTGAAGTATTCTAAAATTAAATTCTTATTTTAAGTAAAATAAAGGACTGTAACTTCTCAGAAAGAAACAGAAATAATGTAGTTTTCAGCGAACACACTGCACTCAGCCACAACTATCCCCATGGTTGAAAGAGAGGAAGGCTAAATGCACCGCCTGCCGAAGAGCGGCCCGCTGTGTGCTCAGCTGCCACTCGCAGGCTAAGTGAACAGCAGCACCGAGGCATGGCAGGCGTGCAGGGACCCGGAGTGGGGCTCAATCTCCAGCACGAGGCATGGCGATGACGAAATCACAGCAAATCTTAGACTAAAATGAAGCTACGTGTGAATGTGAAGTAACACAAGAACACAAGTAGGACTACACCAGAGTCCCAGGATACTGAAGGCACAGCCTAAATAAAACAGCTAAGACCCACGCTGTATTAGTGAGCAAGGATCCTGAAGTTGGCTGCCGCCCCATGTAACAAGAGTGTAATGCTTAGTTTAGCTGCAGACTCGAGCCAGATGGTGTGGGTTTAAATCTGGCAGGTTACTGGAGTGTATGGCTCAGCGGCTGAGAGCACTTGTAAAACAGAGACAGCCCACCTTCCTCACAGGGCTGTTAGGGTTACTGGGTAGTGAGTGTCTGCTCCTAACAGGGCACACACATGCCCGAGTGTGGGAGCACACGCTCATCTCAGCACATGGAAGGCTGAGGCAGAAGGACCACAAATTCAAGGCCAGTCCAGCAGCTCAGCATGACCCTGTCTCAGAAGTGCAGGAGATATAGCTGAGCGCAAGGCCCTAGGTTTTATCCCTAGCATGTGTCTGTGTGTATCTGTCACACCCATACATACACACAAGCAAAAATGAACCTTTTGCCCTTTCTGTACACAGGAAAAACAAAGAATGCTTTAGCACTGTAAGGGGGATATGATCAAAATTAGGAACTCAACTACTGATTTATATACTAAATTCCAAAACTGAAACAGAGCTAAGAACACCATCTCTGAAATATGACATTAACAGGGACAAATATAGTTCACACTAAATGTATGACTGTGAGAAGCTCACTATGCTAAGAAGTAACGGTGACAGAAACACATGATGATTCACTATGGGGAAAAGTTTTCTTTTTAAAAGTGGTTATCAAACCATGAAGGACAAGCCTCAAAAAAACAACAAACGCTCACCAAGTGCACAGAACAGAACACTGGCCAGCGGGGGCCGTGCCATCTGCGAGAACGAAGCCAGTAAGCTGAGCATTATCTATGGCTGTCACACTGAACTACCCATCATTCGATGACTGATTCTGCTAATTTTCCACAGTCACTATTTCTTTCATTTCTTTCCTGTGAGTTTGAGCCTAGCCTGAACTACAAAGGGAGACCATGTCTTCCAAAAAACAAAAAAATGGAGATAAAACCTGAAAATCCTGAAATTAAACTGGGAAGAGGGCTGGCGAGATGGCTCAGTGGTCTGGGCTGGCGAGATGGCTCAGTGGTCTAAAGCACCTACTTGGAACAAGATTGGCAAAGTACAGGGACCACGGTTCCATCCCCCAGCACCACATGCCAGTCAGCCCCGCCCCCTGGTGGGCTGAGCTTGGCTATACACACACAATAAATAAATGTTTAAAAAAAAAAAAAGTTTAAAAATAAATAAATAAATAAATAAACTGGGAAGAGTTATCTTTCTACAAAGCTCAGCACAGCACTCTGCTATCAGGCAGGCTCCAAGAGGGGCTGGCGGCTTTCAGCCCACACACCCTACACTGATGTCGCTGGAAGACCAGAGCCTGGCCTGGCACTTGAGGCAGCTGGGCAGGTGCTCAAACGCCGCCCAGCTCCGGGAGGGCCAAGCAAGGCCTGCTCAGCCAGGCCGAGTGATTCAGACACTGTCCACACACGCCAACAGTCAAAGGGGCTGGGAAGCCCACTAAGAACAGAATGAGCTAGGTACAACTTTGCAAGACTCTCTTTCATTCATTTGAGGAAAAAATACCCACCATGACATCAACTATTAATTGAAAGGATTGCTAAGAACATAAATACAACTCATTAAATAAAAGTCCCCAGCCAAGCACAGTGTGCATGCCTGTAATCCCAGCACTCAGGAGGCTGAGGCAGGAGGGTCACTGGAGTTCAAGACCAGCCTGGGCTACTAAAGGAGCTCAATGCCAGCCTGAACTGCAGAGGGAGATCCTGTCTCAAAAATATAAATAAATGTATGTCTCCAAATCTCAAAATTATATAAAAATTATATCTTATTTATGGATGCCTGATGTATATTTAAAATGTTCTATTTTTACGTATTTTCTTTTTGCAATTAAAATTCTGGAATGAATTAAACTGTTAAGCTACCTCTGAAGGATGGCATACCCTACCATCCAACATTCCAGGAAGCTGAAGCAGGAGGATCACAGATTCAACATCAGCCTGGGCAACTTAGCAAGACTTTGTCTCATTTTAAGAGGGTGTGCATAACTGTAAGCCCACCACTTAGGAGGCTAAAGTGGAGGATCCCTGCAAGCTCTAGTCTGAACTGCATGGTGAGACCGTGTCTCAAAATGGGTTGGAGGGCTGTGCAGCTCCATGCAAATACTTTAGGTTCAATCCTTATTTCTAACAATCAACACAAGCCTCTTTCATTGCATTAGGGAACTAAAACTGCCCATTAAATATACACTAGATAGTAAAGAATTGAGAAACTACTAAAATGTTTAGAAGTTTAACCCCTGCTCTGAAAATACTAGTCATGTCCTCCTATACCAACTTATTAAAAATATTTGAGCCCTGATTTAAAATTCGCCACAGACCGACTCCATCGCTGTAGGAGGTCTCCTTACCCACTGGCTTCCGGGGGAAACCTGACGGTAACCTTGCCCATCTCCGCACCTGGAAGCTCCACAAACTTCCCCACATCTTGTTTCTTCTCTGGTGCCTAAAAACAATGTCCACAACATGGAGTCACACAGCGTAATGCTTAGAGACACATTCACTCAACAAACAGTTCCCATTATGTGCCAGGCACCCTGACAAGATGGCCAGGACCACCCCGAACGGGAGGATCCTGAGCTGGTGAGGAGTGTAACACACGTGTGGGTGTAATCAGAGCGCCAGGGAAGAGATGCAGCAGAGGCTCGGAGGAGCACACAGCAGGCTAGCCAAGGAGTGTGTGGCCGTGCAGCTAGCGGCAAGGGCCTGGGGTGCACAGGGCGGCCATGGCTAGCAGGGCAGGCCACGGCCGGCGGGGTCGGACCAGGGCTGAGACTAGACCACAGGTGTGCTTATCCCCGGCTCTCACATTCTGGGCCACAAAGACTGCTCAGGGGCAAAGGAATGATTTGTCTGCATTTCCTAAGACAGTGTCCTGGACAGTTCAGAAAAAGAACCCCACAAAGCTCAGGTCGAGGGTGGGCACCTAGCTACACAGAGGGCAAGGAGGCCTCCAGCAAAAGCAGTACCATGGGGAGGGACAGAAAGCAGACCTCTGGCTGTGAGAATAATGGGAATTCTTAGCAATTAGATCAAAAACTGGTGAAGGATTAGCGAAGACTTCTAGGAAAACCGACTAAGGAAGCTGTGGCATCTTAACTATGCAGGTAGCAGCTGGCAAACTTCACTGCACCCAAAAACTGTCAATAAACCACTGGGTGACGCCTGACATAGAAAGCTAATCTTGAGAGAAGACTATTTGGGGCTGAGGACATTCCCACTGTCCTCTCCACACTACTCTGCCTGAAAGATCAGCAGAAGACTGCAGCACCCAGGACTCAAAGGTGCAAACACCAGAGCCCCGCGTGGAGGTGCGTGTCTGCAATCCCAGCGCTGGGGAGGCAATGCCGAAGCAGAAATGCCCCCGAGTTGGAGACCAGCCTGTCCTGCAAAGTGAAGTCAAGGCCACTTTCAACCACATAACAAGACTTTGTCTCAAAAACAGAAACAAAGGGGTCGGGGAGATGGCTCAGGAAAATAAGCACTTCCCTGGCAAGCGCAAGGGCTTGAACAAGGTTTTTTTTTTGGTCTTTGAACGCCTTTAGGGCACTTTTGGCTGGCTGGAGTGGTGTGGGGATCGAACTACAAACACCTGAGGCTGACAGATTTGTGGAAGCACCCACTTAAACGGCTGAGCTAGGGCCAGGCCCCCAAGAGCTTGAGTTCAATCCCTGGTTCCACAAAAAAAAAAAAGAAAAAAAAAAAGGAAACAAATCCAGAGCACAGAGGCAGGTGACAGGCTTCACGCTAGATACTGTGGCAGCATGTGTGAGACCTGGGCTAAACCCCCCAGTACAGACAAAAGCGGAACCATACCCAGAAGATCCAGGAAGACAGCTGCCCACCCATGAGAGACTGAACGCAGCGCGGCTCCACAGCGGTCAGTGCTCTGCCAGGCACCGTGGCCCTTGGCCCTGGCTCCCATCCCAACCACTAGAAGGCTTCCATGGGAGGGCTTCAAGTGCACGGCCAGGTGGAGCAACCTGGCAATATCGTGTCTCAAAACACACAGGGCTCGGGATGTAGCTAAATGCTCCCTAGGTTCAATCCCCAGCACCAAAAGGGGAAAAAAAAAAAGATCAGGGCTTTTATATTTTATGTAGCTAGTTGAACAGAAAAACTCAAACCAAGACTTAAAAGTGATGGATTCTAAGATCTTTCACTCATTTATGAAAAGAAAATAAGCTTTGTGAGCAGAAATTATCATTTTTCTTTTGAAACCTGTGGTTTCAGCTAGACTGAGATGTCAGAGTCACAAAGAAAGGTGGCAACTGGGCTGGCCAGATAGCTCAGTGGACTAAAGTGCCTGCTTAGGCAAAGCGCAGGGGTTGGGGTTTTATCCCTGGCACCACAAGCCCCAGCGGCCCCACTGAGACAGCAATTGAGACTGGGCGTGGTGATGCCCACCTGTAATCCCAGCGCTTGGGAGGCTACAAACAGGAGGATCACCATGAGTCTAATGTACATAGTGAGACTCTGTAGACACTATTAAAGACAGGAAGGGAGGGAGGGGGAAAAAACCAAAAAAGAAAGGCAGGCAGCTTACCGTCCTGGCCTGGCTGGCTGAGACGCCCCACTTGGCACTGACTGACTGGAAGACCCGCTGGGCCTCGAGAAAGCTGAACCAGCGCTTCACATGCACCGGGCCTTTGCTTTGCTTCAGCTCTTCCTGCCATGCAGCATTTTCTGTCAGCAAACACAATTCCAAAACCATTCAATAAATGTCCAAATTTAGAATTGTCATTGTTAAGTAAATTAGATTAGCTTTAAGTTGTGCTTCTGCAGCAAAATGTTTAAAATCTAGGCATACATACAAATGTTTGCTAATATTCTAATGTGTTTTCCAGAATTAAGTTCAATTCACTGACATGCCCTAATACAGGATCCCATCTTTACCTCCTGCTACATTGTAAGGCCAAAACTTCATTTCACAATTAAGGAAATTTTAAGAACATAAAGTAAAGAGAACAAGAAGTCACTTGTGGCTAGGTGTGGTGGTACAAACCTGTAAGGTAAACTGTGCACTCCGGGAGGCTGAGGCAGGAGGGCTCCAAGTTCGAGCCTGGCCTCAGCACTTTAGCAGGACTCGGCCTTCAAACATAAAAAGCCAAAGGGCTGAGCAAGAGGGTGCTACCAAGGGGCCATCGGCTCCTTGGCAGGAGCAGGACAGCAGCTCCAAAGGAAGGGCCATGGGAGGCCCAGGGGCAGCAGACACAGGACCACCTACAGCACAGGGCAGTAGGAAGGGCTGGCTCTTTGTGCGGAAGCCTGGTGCACTGGCCCATGTACTCTGTAAGAAATCACGGCCTAAGAGGATGCGCTGTTATTAAAACCTCTCACTTTGAACACACTTAGCCTATCATTCTTGCCACTTTTGAAGCTCTTCTAGAAGTCTTTCTTCATGTGTTTATGAGGTATGATCAAAAATATGTTAGATGCTGCTGCTAATGCCGGCCACAGAAAGGCAGGCTGGTAAAATATCACGGCATATTCTCATCCCTCTTATTCGCCAGATCTGGCAGCATCTGACTGCTGGCTCTTCCCAAATTCCAAATGACCATGAGAGGTAAAACATACTGAATCCATTCAGGACATTAAGGGGCCGGGGAGATGGCTCAATGGAATAAGCGGTTCCCTGGCAAGCGCAAGTGCCTGAGTTCAATTCCCAGTTCCGCAAAAAATAAAGTGCTAGCCCCAGTCAGCCTGCCGTCGCCTTGCCCGCCAGTGCTGTCCTCTGCTCAGGGCTGCCCCGTAAGGCCAGACTGACTAGAGCTGCCATTCCCATTCAGGACATCGAGAGAAACAGGATGGCATAATTAAAGACACTCGGGAAAGGAGGACTCCCCAGATCTGCTTCAGAAAGCGGCAAGAATGAGGGCAGCAGTGCCTTCAAAGCAGGAGGGAGAGTTATGAGGGGACTCGGGGCGATGTGTCTTTTACCGTCACGTTTTTAGCTTAACATTCACTGGGAGGGTTTAAATCCAGAAGTTCCCCAAAGCTTCAGGAATTCAGAGGTGGGAGTGACTAGACCTTGGGCACTGGATCCCAGGCTTAGCATAGTGCTGGGTGTGAGTGGCTCCAACCACAGGCTCACAGCCTGGATGGAATACTAATGGAAAGGACGACTTGTGCTGTCTCCCACTGCCATGCCATGAACCGCTTCTCCTCCGCCATGCTGTCCTGCCTCAGAGGCAGCTCATTATGGACTGAAACCTCTACAAACTGTCTTCCTTTAACTAGTGAGTCTCAGGTATTTTCTCCCAACAAGAAAGGACCTAGGACACTACATTTCTAGACTGTGCCTCATATACACGTATGCAGAGCTATGCAGATACACGCACATGCACATGCATATACAGAAAGGTACACACTTCTTACCCACTAAAATGTTAAATGATTAAAATGGAATATCTTAGGCACAATGGTACATACCTATCATCTCAGGTACTTGGGACTTAAAAAGGAAGAAGAAGAGAGAGGAAGAGAGAAAAAGGGAAGGAAATCAGAGTATTTTAAATGGAATTATTAGCTGATACCTTTTAGGGTGGCCCAGACACAAAAATCTGCTAAGGTCAAAGAGTTCCCAACTAAGAATGTTCTCAGAGACAGGCAATGATTAAGCTCGTTGATTGCAGAAGTAAACAAATCACATGAAGACAATTTTGTAGCACTAAACTCCAGCCAGTGATCAATCTGTGAATATAAAGAAAAGAAATGTACTCCATAGTGTAGTTTTTAAAAAAACCCAAGAGAAATGATGCTAGTTACCCAGAGCAACAAGCACCATTGCTGCAAGACTGGTTTCCTCAGCCAGAACCAGACAGTTCTTACCTCAAATTACAGAATTCACCATTATGTGCAATTGATTCTGGTTGCCTGGGATATACAATGGCACTCAGATAAATGCTACATTTTGTTGTGATTTTTTTATGTCAGGGGCACACAACAAAGAGGTGACTCATTAAAGAAAAAATACAGAGAAGTGGTGGGAGGAAAGAGTAATCAACTGACTTAACCCAAAACATGGTGTCTGGCCAAGCGGATTAATCTCTCAAAGAACAAGCAAGTAAGCAGTAACAACCATTTCTTTTCTGAATTTTACTAAGTTTAGGAAAATTACAGTAGAATACATATTCAGGAAAACCAGCATCTCCAGAGAAGTACTGAGAGCTCTGGTACTGGCAGCCGCGTCAGGCATGCATTTCGACACTATGCTGAGCGCCAGACCAGGAGCAATGCGGCTCTCGATTCTTTTAAGTCGCTGCTCTATGCAAGGCTGGATGGATGGGCTCTGCAGTCCACCCAGCTACAAGATGCCAGGGCTCTCAGAAGGGGAATGATGGGGGCCTGGGAATAAATATTCAAAAGTAAGAGCTATAAAAAAGGGCCTCTTAGGGCGGCGACCTAGCGCGGCGGTTCCCGCACCGGGCTCGAGAGCGCAAGGTCGCCGGTTCGTGCCCCAGTCCCAACTCTAGAGGCTGGGGAGATGGCTCAGTAGGATAAGTGCTTGACTGGCAAACGCAAGGTTCTGAGTTCAATCCCCGGTTCCACCAAAAAAAAAAAAAAAGGCCTCTTTTCCTGCCATGCTGGGGATCAAACTCAGGGGTCATGCATACTTGGCTATTCCTGAGCTACAACCTCTACCCGGAGAATTTTTCTGAAAATTAAGAACAAAACGAACATTTCTTAACTTGTTCTATAACTAACATTCTGTTCCTATGCTCAAGCAGAATATTATCATAAGATGACAAGTCTCCCAAAACCCCAGCATGACAGGTTGGGCAGAGTAGTACATTCCTGTAATACCAGCTGCTCTAGAGGCCAAGGCAGGAGAACTCCAAGTGTGAAGCAAGCCTGGGCAACTCATGGCAACTCTATCTCAAAAATAAAGTGAAAAGGACCAGGGAGAGGCCAGGGAGATAGCTCAGTAGAATTAGTGCTTGCCTGGCAAGCACAAGGACCCGAGTTCAATCCCTGGTTCCACCAAAAAAAAAAAGACTGGGGATGTAGCTCAGTGGTAGAATGCTTACCACTCATGTGCAGGTCCTGGGCTCAACAACTCATATTGCATAACGCCAATGAAACCAGAAATATAAAGCA
>NDGN011301767.1:0-12064 GCA_002564285.1 Tympanoctomys barrerae
AGTCCCCACCCCATGACTGCATGAGGCTTTGGGGGGACAACTAGACACAAACCATAGCACTGGTATTAGCCACATTCTGAAGTCCACATCAGATGCTTGTCTTAGTATATGTCCTGTGCCTTCTTTTTAGTGGACAGAGGAGTGAGGCTGTCAAGCCCAGTTTATTTAACTAAGTCCTCTGCTGAGCCTGAATCAGCCGACCCGCATGCTCCTCTCTTCCAGATGGGACTTGTTAAGGCGGTAGGACAGGGTGCATGGACGCGAGGAGTCACTTTACAGTCTGTCACGACATAAGCGTAGTGTTAAGAAGTCACCTTATAATCTATATCATAATATAAAAGCGTAAATGCAGGGCCGGGGAGATGGCTCAATGGTCGGTGGAATAAGCGCTTTCCTGGCCAGCTGCAAGGGCCTGAGTTGAATCCCTAGTTCCGAAAAAAAAAAAAAAAGCAAGCATAAAGTGCAATTATTTTAAATGAAAAATTATTTTCTCCACTATAAAACTGTACCTATCCATAGAAAATTTGGAACTGTGCCTTTTTAAAATTAATTTTGGAATTGTGCCTTTAAAAAATAGGAAATAAACTAATTGCATACTATACTTCTGCTATAGATGGTTATCATTTCCTCAAAGCCTTAAGAGCTTCAGTTCTTTTTCTTGCAACATAAATTGTTTGTTTTGGAACATTTAGTAATCCTGGGTAGATATTACATAAGCACAAGTTTAATAGAAGGGAACAATTAGTCACTTGATATTTTCCCCCTCATTTATAAGCACCCCAATAATTCAGGCTCTTCATGAGTTTTAAAGGTCTAGAAGATCATTTCTCATTCTCTGGACGGAACAGATGCTGGCTGATCTCTTTTCAGGTCTGCTTTTGGCGCCGTGTCGATTTCCACGCTCTTTCACCTTTCCCCAAAGGGCCTGTGCCGAGTCCCGGCTTAGCAGTCATTTCTATGAGAAGTAACAAGGCGTGCAAAGTGACTGTCAGCGTTTTGTGAAGCAGCAAGGCGTTGCGGTGGCTGTAAATGATAATGTTTAAATGTTTCATGCTTTACCAGTGAAACATCTGAAGATGCTTTTTTCTACCTAGATCATGCGACTTTGTGTTCACTTCAGGGGTCTGAGAGTTAGGCAAGATATGGGGGTGCAGAAGCCCGCAGCTAGCACAGCAGCGGGCCGGGAAGCGCGGCGTCGCTGACCAGTTGCGAGAACCAAGGATGGTGGTGGGTAGGCATCCTGGAGTCGGCTGGAGGGAGCCCCTGTATCTGTATACAGGCGGAGGAGGCTGATTGCGGTTCTAGACGGTGAAGCCGCAGACCTTGGAAAACGGGGAGGTGGGACTTCTCTTTGGTTTACATTTATATCTATGCCTCTCTACACACATCTATAACTTGTTTCTTTGAGTCTCTGTAATATATGCATATATATAACATATATGTATGCATATTGCATGAACACAGGCATACATCCACATCTTTAAGCTGAGGTGGGGGCTTGCTGAATCTCTGTCCAGGGAGGACATGGGGAAGTAGGTGAAGCTGTGCTGGGGAAGACGTCGTGGCAATCTCGAGAGGTGGATGTTATGTGTCATAGGCATGGGCTGAGACAAGCCATGTTCATGAGAAAAGAAAGGACAAGGGAGGAGGAGAGGAAGAGAAGAAACCGCTCTGAGTTATGCAGGCATACCAACCTCCCCGGTTGTCATAAAATGCACTGTGAACATGTGCTAATAAAATAATTATATGTCAAGGTAAAAATTAGATAAAATCGAAAAGTACAAATAAATATAAAATGCATTTCTTTTTTTCTTTTTTAAAAATTAATTTATTGAGAAAGAAATAGCAATGAGACAGTTTCAAAACAGGTTAGTAGGACAGTTACAATATTTAACACATTGTATATTGTTGTCTTCGTAGAAGTTATTCAGAGTACAAGTTGCAGACGATATCTTGCTAAAATGCATTTCTTTGTTAAGTTTGTTTACTCCTTCACTTTTATAGAGTCTTTCTTATGTGCCAAGTTCTGGGAGATAAATATTGGGCAAGAGATGGGATTTTAGGTTTTAGCTCTGGTGACAGTGCGTCGCTGTAATCCCAGAGCTCTGGGAGGCAGAGGCAGGAGGAGCTCAATTCAGGCCCATGCAGAGCAAAGCAGTAACTTCATGAGATCGTTTTACAATAAAGAAGTGCTTAGAATACAGATCAATGCAGGGCTGGCCAGATAGCTCAGCAGATTAAAGCACCTGCTTAGGCAGGCACAGGGACCAGGGTTCGATCCCCAGTGGGCCGTGCCGGCCCCGCCCCCGGGTGTGCTGAGAGGATGGCTGAGACTGGGTGTGGTGGTGCACGCCTGTAATCCCAGTGCGTGGGAGGCTGAAAACAGGAAGGATCACTATGAGTCAGTCTGTGTAGCGAGACTCTAGACTCTGTACTAAATACATAAAAAAAAAACCAAAACAAAAAACAGACCAATGCAGAGGCCCTGGTTCAGACTCCAGTATTGGAAAACAAAGCAGTAAAGATCCATCCGTAGCTGGAAGAAATCGTGCGATGATTCTTTCCTCTCCCTTGATGGTGGCGCTCGGGTTGTGCGCTCCCCACCCTGTCTGTCTAGTCGCCCCAGTGTGTTACCGTCTCATTGCTTCTGTGATGTGGAGTACTGGCTCATGTTATTCTCTGAGAGATTGTAGGTCTTTAACATCATGTATCCGATGATTCTTTATTTTCTTGCGTTTGAATGTAGAGGTTAAAGTTGAATGTGTAGACAGCTTTTGATAAAATAAAGTTGGTTTTTCATTGGAAATACTTAATTGTAGGTCGGGTTGATGTGTTTTTAAAGATTCAAGATTTATTAGAAAGCACCAGGAGCAAACATAATACTTTTAAACGTAAGACGATGTTCATATATTAATATTGCTGAATGTTCGTTGCGCTCAAGCCATATACAGAAAAGCCAGGTTCCAAAGCTACACTTTATTTTTATGAGGAGAGTTATAGTTTGTGTTTACTGAGACATTGGACCTCCCAATTCAGTATTTGTACACTGACTACAGATCTGGACTTACTCTACTTTGGCTTGTGGAGATCAGATAGTACCAGGAAAAAGCAGAGGTGCCAAGAACACACTGTGCAGATGTGGGGTGACGCTGGGGCCCTGTGTGTTTGGCCCATCGAGTAAGGCCAGCTGTTCGTGTGTTTCATGTCTAGGTTTGGAATCCACCCAGTTGCAGGCCGAATGCCTGGGCAGCTTAATGTACTGCTGGCTGAGGCTGGGGTGCCATACGACATTGTGCTGGAGATGGATGAAATCAACCACGATTTTCCAGGTGGGTGATGAGGAGGTTTAAATATTTGTAGTGTGAATGAAGTGATGTTAGAACATAAATTGTAGAACCAGTGATGATTGCCCCATCAATGAAGAGTAATCTAGCAATTAAAGTCAAGTGAAAGACGAGACTGAATAAGGTGGAAAGGACTTGGGAGTAGCCCTGTTAAAACTTGTTCCTCTGTGAATAGCTGAGGGATGGTGAAGGTGTAGTGTGTAGACGCAGTTCTTAGGTGAGCCTGAGACCTGGGCAACTTGGCTTTGAATCTAGGTCCTGATGCCCAGGAGCTTGTCACCTGGAGCTAGGCAGGCTCCTCATCTGCAGAGGTGCTGCTGCTGGTCATTTAGGCTTGACTCTTAGTATTATTAATATATTTAATGTATTTGGTGCAGGGTCTCACTGCGCAGCTCAGACTCATAATGATCCTCCTGTTTTCAGCTCCCCTCCAGCGCTGGGATTACAGTCCTGCATCACCACACCTGGGCTCAGTGGCTGGCTTAGGGTGCCTGGGGGCGGGGCAGTGTGGCATGTGGTGCCAGGGGTTGAACCCAGGTCCCTGTGCTTGCCTAAACAGGTGCTTAATCTGCTGAGCTATCTCTCTGGCCCTAGGCCTGATTCTTGCCAATAGAGATTTTTCTGATTTTCTATTGAACCAGTTCATGACCAGTGAAGTGATTTTCTTTTGTTTTTTAAAGTACTAGGACTTTACAACATAAGGTGCTATAGTTTGTAGCTGTCATTGTATGAAGACATTTGGCCCAAGATCAAATTTATTGAAATTAGACTGATTCTCTTTGACAAGTATCCGTTCTAAACTTGAAAAGCACTGTATTAGGGAAAAAAAATTGTGTGTGTGTCTAGAAGCACATAGCACTTTTGGCAATATCCTAAGCTAGTTTAAATTATAGGCCTTACAAAGAAAGAATTCAGTTCATTTTAATTTTATGTCCCTTTTTAAATTTCACTGTTGCTAAATTATATGTAGAAGCAGCCAGTTCCAGGAATTATGGGCACATCATTAATACAGGACAGACTTTTAGACCATTGTCATTTAGACACTAGATTGTATCTTAATTGGTCATTTAAAAAATAATGGGTGCAGATCTTTTAAAATCATGTGACTAGCAAGATTGTTTGGGGATGATAGAAGAATTAGAGGCCAGCTTCGGTAGATCCCTCGGCGTGGGCGTAATGAAGCAGGCTCTAGGTGGGATGCCCGGGCCCCGGCTGGCGACGAGTCTGCAGTGGCCTCTCAGGCACCGGGCCGGGCCCGTGCTGGCTCACCTCCTTGCTGGCTGTGCAGGGCCTGCGCAGGGAGCCTCCTGTGCCCTCAGCTGTCGCCATTGGTGTTATTCTGTGGTCAGATCGCTGTGACTTGCTTGAGAAGAAGAAAAGTGACCTCTGCATGTTGTGCTTGTTCCTTTTCTCTTTAGACACTGATTTGGTCCTTGTGATTGGAGCTAATGACACAGTTAACTCAGCAGCTCAAGAAGACCCCAACTCTATTATTGCGGGCATGCCGGTCCTTGAGGTGTGGAAGTCGAAGCAGGTGAGGCCGGGGCGTGTGTTTCATGTGCTCGCCAGAGGCTGCCTACCACATGCACACTGCGCTTTTCTCCCTTGATGCTGCCTCCAGGAGGCCCAGAAGTGAGAGCTGGTAGGGTCTGGTCCCTGTGGGCTTGTGTCACTTCTCTTGCACCAAGGGACCAGAGTGAATGCCTGGTGTAGAACCAAATGGGATTATGTGGATAGATTAACAGTCTGCAGTCACAGCTGAAAAAAATCGCTGCTAGCTTGTGGGCTGAGTTTGGCCAAATTCCAGCTGCAGTCCAGTGAAGCAGATGGCTTTCTTCTGGGACAGTGGCTGAGGACAGTGACCTTCATACACCAAGAAGAGCACATTTTAACCGTTTTTGGAAAGGAAATTTATATGTTGTTATAAAGTGCCTATCAGAAAGATAATTTAGAATACAAACAATAGCATGGAATAAAAAAGAAAATTTTGCTATACACATTACTTGTCGAAAAAGCTAGTTGCTAGATTTTCAAGAGATCAACGACTTGCAAATTCCCTCTGACCTAGCAAGGCCACACCCTTCCTGCTCCCACATCATGTCTGCCTTTGAAGAAGTGTGCTGATGGATGTGGACCTCACTTTAATTTTGCGTCCCTTTATTGTACGTCTGTAAGTTTAAAATTTGGTATTTGGGATGCTTCAGAGAACAGGTAGGCACACTCCTGCCCACTTGTCTAGGAGGCGTGGTAGCTGCAGACAGCGTCGGAGAGTTGGCAGCGTGGCGGCTGTGCTGGTGTGGTGTAGCGTGTGTGGTAAACCGCTGCTGCTTCCAGTTTTGTATTGATTGCATGTTCTAGAAATCCATAGAAAGCCTTTGCATTTTAGTAGGAACCGCCTTGACATGCAGCAGGGTAGCAACACACCTGGGTGCTGTTATGAGCGGCCGTAACCCGCAGTGTTGCAGGTGGATGTACCCTTCATGGTGGGTTGTAGGAGCAGCCTGTTGGTTACTAACTCCACACTTGAGAGAAGCTGGATTGTGTTTTGTCCTGGAACTTTTTGATATATTTTACTCAAAAGTGATATATTTTACTCGACCACACTTATTTTAGGATTTGTACCAAGAGCTTATGCATTAAGTTCATTTTCTTTGGCTTATTCATAGGTGAATAAGCTAACAGTGCTGCTTTTCTTACTAGAAAATGTTACTTGTAGTCCATAAAGAAAAGCACAAAGAAGAAATCACTGCAGAAATGTCACTCGACAAACTATTGTTAATAAACCTTTTGTGAATGGTTTGAGTCTGATTAACCTTTAAACTAATAAAAAATTCTAAAAATTAACATTAATACAATGCAAAAGTACATTTAAAATTAGGCCTGGTATATTTTAAAAGCCTTTGTACTGAGGAATTGGTAGTGCTGTATGTTTGTGCAAAGTTAGGGAGGAGGTTCTGGAGTGTCCTTGCGGGTAATTCGGTAAGCTAGAGAAACCACAGTGTGTTTGGAAAGGCCAAAAGGAGAGCATTTAGGTATTTTCACCACAAGCGCATACACATTTGAGGAGCTGGATATGTCTAGCTTCATTAAAATTTTATACAATGTATGCATGTATCAAAATATCACCCCGTACTCTAAATAGATATAATTTTTATATGTCATAAAATAAATTTGAATGTAAAAAGAGAAATGTACAAATGAAAGAAATAGCCAGCTAGAAGCCAAAGCTGGTTGGCAGTGCTTGTGTGCCTCGCAGGCCTCATCTGGCCCCTCCCTACCCACCTCCTGTATTCCGGCCCCCAGGTCATCGTCATGAAGAGGTCTTTGGGTGTCGGCTACGCTGCGGTGGATAACCCCATCTTCTACAAGCCCAACACAGCCATGCTGCTCGGCGACGCCAAGAAGACCTGTGACGCGCTGCAGGCAAAAGTTAGAGAGTCCTGTCAGAAGTGAATACTGCCGGTCGCGCTGGCGCCAGTGCCGCTGCCTCTGTGGGGGCAGGACGTGGCTGACGCACATCTGCAGCAAGCCACCTGGAAGAAGGAAGACTGAAGAAAGCCGAACGGAAAATTTTCAAGAGCAGCGATCCCTTGATTTAAAACAGATTGAAAATTCTAGATGTCTCTCTGTGCTTATTTCTTCTTTATTTGTGAAGCAAAACTTTTTTTTTTTTTTTTTGACGCAAAAGTATTTTATAAAGGAGAAAAAGCAACTTCATTTTAGATGTGACCCTGTTGGGCTTTTAAATCATCTTTCAGTATCCAGAAATGTTTCCAGAAGTGGATGTTTAGGCTTTCAGGACTTCTGTTGTACTTGGGTCTGAAAAGTAGAACAGTGTAAGCACTGTAGGCACCTGTATTTGTGTTTTCAGCAAACAACTAGTTGAACTTCTGTCACCTCCTGTGCTGTCTCTTTGCATTTCAGCAATGGTCAAAATTGGTTGTACCTGATTTGTTTCAGTTTTTCAAAATGTACTTCAGATTCTGGATTTCCAGGGTATATTTTCTCACTTCTATTTTAATACATGAAGGGACTAGATAATCTTTCAACAATGACAGAAGCAAATGATTTTCTTTGTATGTTCAGTGAAACATAAAACTTGAAAATATTAATTGTATTTTTTAAAACTCCATTTGCAATTGGAGATCTCTGTAATTTCAATCAATTTATAATGTGTAGTATTATATTAAATACATCAGTGCCATTCAACCATTTGATTAATAAAGCAAGTTTATCATGTTTTCATATGACATAGCAATTGTCTCTGGCAAAAAAGGCTGACACTGACACCTTGGCCTGGTATTAAAACTGGGGGAAGACCAACTGCTCCAACATAGAGATGATTATCTCTTAACTTTTTATAAGAATGGGTTTGTTTTTCAAACTACAGCTTGTTTTGACGTCTGTGTATTTATGACGCTTGTGAGAACTGGTCACCCTTTCTTGGTAGCGTCCGCTTTGTTGCCCTAAGCACCACTCCAGCTCGTGACCTTGGCAGGAGAAGTCCAGGTCTTGTGCCTGTGCCGAAAGCTCTAACTGTAGGTGAGTGACCCAGCTAGAGCGTCTGGCCCTGTATCAATCAGTTTGGTATGAAATTTCTTGAAATAATCACGAGTTCATCCAAAGCTACCTCTGAGCCAGAAGAGAAACTGGTGCCAACACGTTTAGTTGTAATTCCCTCATGCTCATGTTCACAGCGTTCACAGTGCACAGTATTCAGTGGTTTGGTAATTACTGATTTCTGTTTTCACTGTGGCGCAGAGTAAGGGGAGGGATGTATGCCTGTTAAAGCAAGAATGATTTCTTTGAAGTTTAGCATCACTGATGCAATCTTTTGGTGCATCTGGGCTTACTAGTAACCCCAAGACTGGAACTTCCCAAGAAAGCTCCGTATGAGGGCGTGCGGGTCATTTCTTCACGTCTTCTCCTTCAGGAACTGCAGGTGTGTCTGGAAGGGGGCGGCTTGGATTCTTCTGAAAAGTTTCTGAATTCAGTCAAACAACAAAAGCCATACTTGGATTTATGAACTTATTTTTGTCCTTTACAAATCTTTACAGATATGTAATTTTGCTTAGTATGATCTAATTCCCTTAAACTTGCCAATCCTTAGTCATCTAATTGTGTTAATTGAACTGAAAATTCATCTTCCAGTTGGTCTTATTTAACTTTATTGGTTAGGCCATGTAAAAGGTTTTTAGACATACAGTTTCTTAAATTAATATGAACAGTTTGATGGTCTTGGTTTATCAAGTATAGCAAGGTCTGAAAACAACAACAAATGGGTTTTCACATCCTACTTTATTCTTTTTCTGATACTTCACACAACTATTAGATATGACTTATTTTTATATTCACTATATCACTTGTCTTAGTCTACTTTGTCATGTTACAACAAAATTCTTTTTCCTGTAAATTTAATTCCTAATTTTAATTTTCACCAGCACCGTCTGCAGCGCGTAGTGGTCCTGCCGCCGTGGAGAGCTGGTGCTCTGCTGAGCGCCCCAGCTCTTAGCTCCTCTCTGCGCGTCCTTCCCGTGCGGCTGCCTTCCCTTGGCGAGAGGCCCGGTGCTGTGGCTCCTGCTGTCTGTGCTGTGTTTTGTTCTTTGATTTATTTTCACTCCGGGTTTCTTGTGTAAGAGAGATAGTGGGGTATGTATGCTGGTTTGATGTATTTCACTTAACATTACTGCTTCAAATTGCTTTTTGTTGCTTTTATAAGTGACTCCAATGTATCGTTCTTTGTAGCAGAATGGGGCTCCACTGTGCAAATTGCTAAGAGGTAGGCGATTTATAAGCAGGATTGTGCTGCTATAAATGAGTTATGCATCACATCACTGTGATATGATATCTCATTCTTTTGGGAAGGTACCTAGAAAGGGAATAGTTCAGTCAAATTAAATTTCTAGTTTTATTTTTTATGTTTGTTAATCATCATGCTGATTTACGTGGTGGATAGATTAGCTTACATTCCCCCAACTATGTAGAAGGGCTTTCTTTTCCCTGTAGCCTAGCTAACACTTGTTATTGTTAGAGTTCTTATGTATTTATTTATTTTTTGTTTTGGGAATCAAACTTAAGGCCTTGCGCTTGCTGGGCAGGCACTGCCCACTGAGCTGCATCCCAGCCCGTTATTCGAGTTCGTGATGGTGGCCATTCTTTCTGGAGTCAGAGAGGATCTCAGGTTTGTCTCAGTTTGGTTTTTCTGATTGTCAATGATACTAACATTTTAAAATGTATTTATTGGCCAATTGTACCTCTGGGAAGTGTCTATTAATTTCAGTTGCCCATCTTTTGACTGGGTCTTTCTATTTTGCAATGGTTGAGTTTTTGAGTTTTTGTATTTCTAGATAGTGGTCCTTTGCTTGAGGTGTGCTTGGAAATTTTTTCCCGTTTTATGTCTCTTCATTCGGTCGGTCGTTTCCTTTGTAGTGCAGAAGCTTTTTAATTTGATCTGAGCCCATTTGTTGATTCTTGGTGTTATTTCTTATGCAGTTGGAGTTCTCTTTAGAAATGTCCTGCTTTGGGATACATCTTCGGAAGTTTAACCTACTTTACCTAGTGTCCGTTTCAATGTTTAAGTTTTGGTCTGTTTAGGTTTCAGTTAGTGCCTAGTGAGAGGTGCGGTCTAGGGTCAGTCTTCCGCATGTGTGTGGCCGTCTGCCCAAGTGCCATTTGCCAAAGAGACTGTCTTTCCTCCCGTGTGTTTTTGACATCTTTGTCAAAGGTCAGATGGCTGAATGTGCCTGGGTTATTTCTCTGTCCTCCAATAGGTTCTGTTGTTCCATGTGTGAGTTTTTGTGCTTGTACCATGCTGGGGTTTTTTTTTTTTTTTTTCCCCAGAACTGGGGATTGAACTCAGACCCTTGTGCTTGCCAGGAAGCACTTATTCTACTGAGCCATCTCCCCAGCCCCATTAAAAAAAAATCATTGTGGTTTTATAACTTAAAATCTGGAGACATGATATCTTTTGCTTTCCTCTTATTGACCAGAATTGCTTTTGCTATTGTAGGTTTCTTCTGGTTCCATATGAATTGTAGGACTGCTTTTTGTCATTTTGTGAAAAATGCTATTGGTATTGTGATTGGGGTTGCATTAAATATGTATATTTATTTTGGAAGTCTGGACATTTGAAATTAACTGGTTCTGCCCTATCCAAGAAGGGGATTTTTTTTTTTTTTTTCATTTTTGGTGTCCTTTTTCAGAACACTAGTTTTTGATGTAGAGATCTTTCATTTCCTTGGTTAGGTTAATTTTTTAAGTATTTAATTTTTCTTGATGGTGTTGTGAAGGCATAATTTTTCTGTTATCTTGGTGAATTCATTATTGGTTTCTAGAAATGCTACTGGATACTCTGGTTTCGCTTCAGCTCAAATAAGTTTTTCATCTTTTATCTAAAGATTTCCATAGAGAGGAACAATTCTGAGTCTAGAAATGCTAATGATTTTTGTGTTTTGATTTTGTATCCTGCTACATTGCTGAATTTAGTGATTAATTCTAAGAGTCTTAACGGAACTTTTTAGATCTTCTCTATGAGGATCATGTCATCTGCATGTAATTTTAATTTGATCTTCCTTTACTATACATATCTATTTCTCGCTTATTTCATTGCTCTGGCTAATGTATTGAGAACTACATGGAGGAAGAGTGTTGATAGTGGATGTCCTTGTTGCTGATTGTAGAGGGAAAATCTTTAACTTTCTCTAAGTATCATGTTGGAAGTTTTTAAAAGTTGAAGTTAGGTCTTCTGCTGCCCATTTTCTTTAGTGTTTTTAGTCATGAATGGATGCTGGATTTTGTCAAAGGCTTTGCTGCATCTGTTGAGGTGAGCATGTGATTTTAGTCCTTGCTTCTATTTAGGCAGTGTATTACATACATCGATTTGAACCACCCTTACATCTCTGATGTGAGGTCATGGAGTTTTTGATGACTTACATGTTCTCCTTGCCAGTGTTCTGTTGTGGATTTTTGAGTCTGTGCTATTGAAGAGATTTGCCTGTAGCTTTTTTTAAAAAATGTTTTTATTTTTTATAATTGGGTCCTTGTCTTGTTTTGAAGGCAGGGTAATGATAGCTTCCAGGAGTGAGTTTGGAAGTAGTCTTCCCCTTTCAGTTTCTATGAAGAATTTGAAGAGTATTGACATTGTATCTTCCCTGAAAGTCATGTAGAAATGAACAGTGAATTCATTGGTCCTGGGCTTTGGTTTGTTGATAAATTTCTTTTTTAATTACTCCCTTAATTTCATTACCTATTGTTTTTTGTGTCTTTGTTCAGTCTGGTGATTCGTATGTGCTTAGGAATCTGATCATTTTTTCCAAAGTTCTCCATTTGCTGGAGCACAGTTTTGCATAGTAGCTGCTAGTGGTTGGATTTTGGTGGCTCATGGTGGTCTTGTGTTTTTCATCTCTAATTGCCTTGAGTTGGCCCTTTCCTTTTTTGGTGAGATTGGATGATGTTTGTCTGTTTTGTTTGTTCTTTCAAAGAACCAGCTCTTAAGTTCATCTAGTTTTAGTAGGTTTTTTTTTTTAGTCTCAATTTTGTTAATTTTGTTCTGATCTTTATAATTTTCTTCCTTCTCCTATGTTTGGAGTATTTTATTGTTCTCTCTCTCTCTCTATATATATATATATATATATATTCTCTCTCTATATATACACACATATATGTATATATATTTTAAATTTTATATTATTATTATTATTATTATTATTATTATTATTATT
>NDGN011301797.1:2402-22876 GCA_002564285.1 Tympanoctomys barrerae
AAAAAAAAAAAAAAAAAAAGAAGTGGTTAAAACAGATTTCTTTGGGCTACCTGGTCTTGTCCATTTGCTTAATGTTAGAAGAAATTCAGAAATAACACAGATTTAATGAATCAAATTATAAAAGTAAAAAATTTTACATCTGTAGATTTGCTATTAGCTTTAAAATCATGTTAAGAATTCAAAGCCTTCAGAATATATTATTTGTAAGAAAGTGCATGGCCTGGCATTGAAGTGTACTGCTGCAATCCCAGCACTCTAGCAGGTGGACACAAGAAGATGGCAAGTTCAAGCCCAGACGGGGCTACCGCAGCTCAGCAAGACCCTTCATCAAGAAAATATGGGTGATGTAACTCAAGCCAAAGTCCCGGGCTCAATCCCCAGCAGTACTGGTAAAGCGTACTTTTCACAGCTTCAATTAATTTTTAGCATTTTGATAAATATGCAATTATTGTTTCCTTTTTACTAGTACAAAAAAATCATAAAATGCTCAGACATTCTTAATAGCTATGAAAATCCCTCCCCATAAACAGGTATGACTAAATAATGAAATGGTGCCACACGTCACTATTTCCCTTTTGAGAAACACAAGTATCTCCTCTTTCAAAATACTTTAAATTTCAAAATAATTTCAAATAAATTTCAAAACAGTGTATTATTTATTGTCCTAAACAATAAACAACCATGTCTTTGGAATACCCCAGGGAGAGGTCCCCTCCAGGGGACAGTGGGGCTCCCGGGGCACCCCAGCCGGCTTCCATCTCCACGCTGCTCCCTCCTCTGCAGCATCTCCTGGCTGCACTGCCTGGGCCGCAGCGGCCGCAGCAGCGCATGCCACCACCTCTCACCTTCAGGGGGAGGGCCTTCCAATGTCCTCTCTTTACGCTAGTTGCACGTAGACCAAAGTCAGAAAATGAAAACAAGGTGAAAAACCAGAGACAGTGAAAAAACTTTAGGAAGTCACACACTAGATTTCTCGGCTTTTTCCTCTTCTGCATTCCGCAGTGGACAGCACGGGAGACCACGTGCTGCTCAGATCTGTGAGCCCTCAGAGCCAGCGCGTCCTGAGGTCTCCCAACCTTTGCTTAACCAGGTGGTTACTGCACAGCTCTGATGAGACAGACACTGTGACAGCTGAATAAAACATATTTCCACCACTTTAAAGAGGTCAAAGTCTCACAAAAGAACTTATGCCCAAAGAAGAAGATTCAAAGTTGTTAACCAAATACATTACACTGCAATTCACTATGTAGAGACTCATATATATATTAAAAATCCTAAGAAAAGATTCATAAAAATAATACTTCTGTTCTTTGAAACATGGGCTGCTTTCTACTCTGCCTTAATAAAAAAAAATAATGCTGGTCTCCCTCAATTCATGATCCTCTAAAGGGTGAGTATCAGGTTCCCAAACAGCTGGGCAAGGTGCAATCCAGCTCCCTGCACGAGTCTCCTACAGGCAATGGAGGCAGTGCAAAGCGGGTCTGGGGAGTTGCGCTGTGGGTAGCGAGGAGGGAGGCTGAAGCAGGAGGAAAGCTGCGAGTTCAAGGAGCCCGAGTTACACAGTGAGTTCAAGGAGTCTTAAGTGCACAGGGGGTCCCAATGTTCCTCTGCTGCCCTAGTTTCAATTTTTATAAAGCTCTAGGTCTACTCCTGTAAGGGCTTAGACTGCATCTCGCTCAGTCCTACCCTGGGGGATCAAAGGCCATCAGGATAGATACCTTCACCAGGGAATTCATCTTCTCATTAGCTGTGCACCAAGTCCTGTGGTAGGAACCAGTGTGGGAAGTACTAACTGCTGTACTCTGAAATACTGCTAAAGAGGTGAGCTGGTGAGTGTGTGTGTGTGCACGTGTGCTGCAGAGGAGTGGGGGCAGAGCACAAACATGACCAAGAATGGGACACAGGAGCAAGAATCAGCAGAATGCATGTGTCCCCAGGTCCGCTGAAGACAGAAGATGGGCCCTCGATTTTGCCAGGCCCAGCAGGAGGTTCAGAATCTCAAGCAAAGAAGAGCACACACAGCACAAGGACAGGACCTGTTGTGGGGCTCGGATGTAATAATTATATAAAAGGGATAAAAATGATCCTCAGTTAATTGCTAAGGAGCTTAGTTTTTTGTCTGATGCTCTAGAAGTTCTAGAGCAAGGTAGGCATCCATTAGTAGAAGACTATCAAGAAGTGACTGGACTATCAGTAAGAAAGTTTAGGGTTAGGGTGATAGCTCAGTGGTCTAAGCACCTGCCTGGCAGGCACAAGAATCCAAGTTTGATCCCCAGTACTGCATGCTGTGCAGGCCCCAAAGCCCCAGGAAGGTATGCTGTGCTGGCCCAGACATGGGGTGTGGCGGTGCACACCTGTAATCCCACTGCTGGGGAGGCTGAGACAGAAGGATCACTGTAAGTCCAAGCTGCATAGCAAGCCCCTGAACCAAATAAATAAATAATTTAAATAATTAAAAAAGCAAGCTTATAATTGATTCTGAAAGCAGTTTCTGAAGATTGAAGGATAGCTCTATAACAAAGTCATTTTTATCTAAATTAAAAATATTCGTATGTCTAGGAAGTCTACATTCTAGGGGAAGGCCAACAAAGGGAGTACCAGTAAACCAGGTTCTTTTCTGATTCACAAGGTTACACAAACATCTGTAACTATGGAAAAAAAATAATCTTGATAAATCAAAATTTATCATAATCATAATCTCTATCTGGCACACATGTAACACAGGCGTATTTTGTAAGAGTTACATGAACCAACTGGAGGCTTTAATTTTTAGGAAGACTATGCACACAGAGCAACCTTGAGATTTTCTTGCTTCTCTTTTTTCCAGTCCACGTTGGCTATTGCTGTATTCTAAGCACCTGACCTACATTAGTTTCCTCAGCGCTTCAACAGCCCCACAGGCAGGCGCTATGATTTGGCATCGTCACTTTGCTTGGGAAGAAGTCAGGGCTGTAATCCTGTGAGGCAGCAGAGTGGGTGTGTCCCCAGGCCCTCCCTGCACAGGCTGGGAGTGAGGCTTTCACAGCTACTCTGGTGAAGGGAAGCCCTGCAGATTAGTCCAGAACCTCTGCTAGGCTCAGCGCTCCTGTCCAGGGGGTGTGATCAGCAGTGTTAAACTGCACACTGCCATTAGTCAGAGGGGACGTTAAGAAGGAAAATACCTGTCTCAGTGAGTGACTGAGAGAGAGAAAGAGAGAGAGAGAGCGTGAGAGAGAGAGAGAGAGAGATGGACTTAAGACTATTCAAAAGTTAAAATGACAGAAATAGGTTAGGTTATCAGTGCAAACACAGCCCCACACTGCCACGTTCACAAACTGTCTTTAAAGTTCATCAGTGACTGGGGCAGGGGCTGGAAAGTCTCTTTGCAGCTTGTCCTACACGCTGCACGGCAGCTGGCTCTGCCAGGCCATGGAGGCTGGGAGGACTGAGCTGCTCCTCTGTCGTGATCAAGCACCTTGCTGGAGGTGGCTGCCATGTGCCCTGTGTGGGGTGACACACCTTGGGGAGACAACACTAGCCAAGCTGCAGTGCAAGGGCGTGTCACACCATGGCTGTGTCATGATGAGAATTTAGTGGGTGACTCTCCAAACATATTTTCATAAAATTAGCAACAAGTAGGATGCCCAAGAGGTCACTGCCATCAACACAGGCCCAAGAAAGTTCTGTATATGTTACAGCGAACCCCTAGGACTGTTTTATTGAAATAAAGGTGAAAAAACAGCTACAAGTACATGTTTCTTCACATACACCCTTTCTCTGGGAGCAAAGAGGCTTTACATGATACCTTGATTAAGTTCATTATTTTGAAAAGCATTTAGATTATTTTTCCTAGATGTTAAACCTTCTTCTACTCAGACAAGGAAGAACTAAGTTTTTCCACGATTTAAAATGTCCTTCTCTGGGGTTTTTCCAGTTCCTGTGTCCTCCCTTTCTCACAGCCGGCCCACAAACACTGGTGGACAGTCAGACCTGGTGGCGGGGGTGGAACCCTGCTCCACCTTCTAACCTAACATCTCTCCCTTTCAATGGTAGTAACAGTCTATGCTTGGTAACAACAATATTCTACCTGTGCATCAATAATTTTGTCACACTTTCATCCTGAAAAATTTAAGGCTTAAAAAGTGTTTGCTAGATGCATAGAAGAAAAAAGTAGCTCCACTTAAGATGAAGCAGCTGAATCCAATGTTTAGAAAAATATACTAAATGATTACAACATAAAAGTATAACAATAAAAGTGCAAAAAAGCACGTAATTATAAGGGGACAAAAGTAAAATATAAATATATATATATATATTCACTTTAGTTCAACTTTTTACGACAGACAAGGTTACATGAAGAAGTAATTTTGATGAAATAGTCATAAAAATTATAACCTATATCTAATATACATTTAACACAAAGAACAAACATCTTAGGAAGTAAATAAAATAATAAAGTATCTTACTCTGTAGCAAGACCACATGTATAGCTAGACCTCGGGCATCCCTTGCTTATTTTGCATCCATGTTGAATACTGGCTAGCTCTTCAGAAGCACACCTCTGCAGCCTGGCTAATTCAATGCCCATTCTAAATCCTTTCCTGTTTGTTGGGAAAAACATACTATTCACTGTCCTAGTTGCCCCGGCAGCTGGGACGGCTACGTAGCTCAACAAGGCAGAAACGGAAGTGCTGCAAGGGTGCTCTGGGACAGCTTGAATTCCTTGTAAGGCATGCTCACTGCCCCTGCTGCCTTCTTTACAGGCACAGCTCACAAGCGGCACTGACCACGGTGCCTTCCTTGTGATTATAGAATGCCAATGTCACACTTGTCATCTCTCTATTAAAAGGCAACAAATGGGACCAAAGGCCAATGGCCAATGACAGAAAGACAGGGAGATCCATAATAGCTTCATTAATGTGCTGAAACAACTGGGAACTCCTTCTTCTGGACTTGTTTATTTTTGTTTACTTATTTATTTTCTGAGCCCGGGTCTTGCTATGCAGCTTAGCCTCGCAGCGATCCTAGTTCAGCCTCCCCAGCGCTGGGATTATGGGCGAGTACCACCATGCCTGGTTAAAAAACAAAACAAAGCTAACTTCTGCCTGCGGAAGCTATCCGTAGTTTCCCTGACATACAGCTGGAAGCATTCCTAAGATGCATGTTTTGAACATCCTCCACCCAAAGCCTCGATTCTAAACTCTTCATCCTGAACCTTCAACACAACCTGGGTCTGCTCTGCCTTTCCAGTATGTCCTGACAGGTTGCTGGCCGTGCCTAGCAAGTTCTCACCTCTGACTTCACAGGACACTCTTCCTCATCACTGGTCACATGCACATGTCCTCTGACACATGTCCCAAACTGGTCCTCTTTAGGAAGCCTGTCTTCTGTAAATTACTATTTTTTTCCCTTTATGTATTTGGTACAGGGTCTACAAGGTCTCACTATGTAGATCAGACTCGTAGTTCTTCTCCTGTTTTCAGCCTCCCAAGCACTGGGATTACAGGCATGTGCCGTCAGGCCCAGTCTCAATCACCATGTCAGCACACCTGGGGGGCAGGGCCGGCATGGCACAGCAGGGACTGGCCCCCAGCGCCTGCGCTCTGCCTAAGCAGGCACTTTATAGTCTGTGTAAATTCTTAATAAGATTTATTATACTATTTAATGACACTCCTCACTTTGTATCTTCTATTATCATTTCTTAGTATTTTGTATTTCCCACTAGACTAAGCCTTGAGTTTTATGTTTACCTCTAGACCTTCACACTGGAAAAGGGCCTGGGACATAGTAAATACCTAAGCCAGCTGGACGTGCGCACAGCCTGCAGTCCCAGCAGCTGGACAACTGCTGCAGGAGGAAGCAAGGGCAAGGCTGAGGTGGAGGTAGAGCCAGACTGTACTCAAAATGAAAGTGCTTCAAGCACAGAACAAGGGAATAAGTGACCTTTATTTCCTTAAGTTTGCACATACACAAATCAGAATTCTAGGGGTTCTTGTACAGGCCTCACCCTGTGCACACAGGAGAAGCCTGGCGTGCGGGGAGGTGAACGAGCTGCTCGAGGCCTCACTCATGCCTGGCAAAGCCCAGAGCCCAGTGTGGCAACAGGAGCCTTTAGCTTTCGTCCTCTTACCAGTTTGCTTCCTGCCTCTCCAGTCAGAATGTAGGGAATTCTGTTCTTCAGTCCCCTTTTGTGTATAAGGAGCCAACAGTGGGAAGAGACCTCACAGAAAAACTGAAAGTGGACGGAGCAGGGGGATCTAGGTGTAAAGGAAGACGTGCCCTCCCAAAGCCACACTGCCCCCAGCTCCATAGCTTTACGTGAGAATGAGAAGTTCAAATGTAGCAAAGTGTTAACAAAAAGTTATAAATATTACTTCATATAAACCATTTGTTTTTAATAAATATGAAGTATAGATTATTAAGCCAGACACATTACATAAAACTTCTAGGACTGTTTTGTTTTATATTAGTAAATAGACTGGGCAACACAGAGCTAATCTTCTGACCTTAAAGTATAACCATGAGACATACATCCTATAGTAAGTATAAGCTTTGTAGAAGCAAAGTGCTTTCAAATTTTCAAGTCTTTCTTCCTGAAAACATTAGACGAAAGTGTCACAGCATTTACTTTGGAAAAGATGGCCACACCGTGTTTGTGTGGGAGTGATGATTCTAGTTGTCAGCAATCTAATGTAGAGTTTGCAACCAAAAATAAAATTTTGTCCAACATTTCTATTTATGAACCAAACTGTCTGCAAATAAAAATGTTTGTAAATCAAGATATCTAATAACAAGCTATGTAAGCTAAAAAGAAACTAACAAAAACATTTAGGTTGACTAAAAAACCTCAATAGGGCTGGGAATATAGCTCAGTGGCATAAGTGCCTGCCTGGCAAACACAAGGTCCCTGGTACAGGGGAAAAAAATCTAAAT
Organism: Tympanoctomys barrerae; assembly: GCA_002564285.1. Lineage (NCBI taxonomy): Eukaryota > Metazoa > Chordata > Mammalia > Rodentia > Octodontidae > Tympanoctomys > Tympanoctomys barrerae. Next base: position 9,315 of record NDGN011301797.1, read on the forward strand.
AGGGTCGTGGGATCCCACTTATATGAAATAAACATCCTAAAATACAGGAGTGAGTTTGGGTAGTTACCTGAGACATATCAAAGGTCTTGCCTAGAATTAAACTGGAACCCAACTCTGCTTTCCTCTGTATTTCACTTGGTCTTAGAAGTTACAGAAAAATTGTACAAACTGAAATACATGATGTCTTTTTGTGTATTTATACTATAAAGCTTCTTTAAGTATTGTTTTAAGAGACTGAGTTGAATTTTCCCAAGTAGACCATAGCCAAAAACCTCACAGAAAAAAAATGCGTATAAGCAGAGTTAATTCAGCTTTTCTGACACCACGTAGTGCACCTTCAGTGAATCCAAGCTCCACAACCAACACTAACATACAGACAGTGCCCTCTAATACTTTTCCTATTCTTCTTAGAGAAAAGAAAACCCTCACAATAATTTTCTGCGTAGATTACTTGACCCAGAAGGGTCCTCATGGTGGACACTTGTCTAAAAACACCTGCTTATACCTAAACCTCGTGCATAGCTGTGGGCAGTTTCTCCAGAGACAGTCTGTACTCACAGTAACAGAAATGCAAAGCGGCAAGGTCGCCTGCTATCTTAGAACTGGTCCCAACCATGTTCCGTTTATACACACAGAGCAGTTCTCTCAGTCATGTTTGCTGGTCCTGAGTGTGGAGCTCACATCTAGGCACAGAATTACAAATGGTTTTGCTCTGCTCTGCATGTGTTTCATGAGTGACAACAGTTGGAAATGGTTCAGAGCTTGCCAATAAACCTGTATCTCAGCAGGCATCACGCGTAGGATGTCACCACTGGACGGATGGCAGGAGGGTCAGACAGCTGCCGCCCTACTGAGGTATCCAGTGATCATGCTCGGCTGTGGGCTCCCCTGGGTGAGGGAAGCCTCCCACTGAACGAAGGCTAAGGCAGGGGGAGTGAGGGCACAAGGCACTGGCCTCGTCCGGGACATAAGCAGGCTCCAGCTGCCTGTCCCGCCCCATCTCTGCACCTCCACTTTCCCTCTTCATGCTACCACAGGGAGAAAATGGTGGGCTTTTAAAAGCAAACAAAAGTGTTTTCAGATATAAGACATGGCTTCATCTTTTATTTTGTCGCAAGCCTCTACTCTTTGTTCCCAACCCCAGACAGTCTTAGGAAACCTCTGTTCCCATGGATGCAGCTGCTGCAGGCTGTGGAGCCAGCTCCTCTGGTCCTCATTCACCTGCCTCCCTAGGAAGCTGCAAGGCCTTGGGGACCAGGCAGGCTGAGAGACCCTAGGCCACCATCCCCTTGGTACATCCGCTCTCTTGAACCCACACTGTGCCCTCACCAGGGCCCCAACCGCATCAAATCCAGGACCCCCTAAAGCTGCAGAGGTGGCGCTCACTGGTGCCCTAGGGAAGACACAACCACTACCACCTGGTGGGGCCCCTGCTTCCCATCACCCACCATCCCTACTGTGACCACAGCACCCCGTGGAGTGAGCCAACAAAGGCCTGCTGACCACTGATAGAAGGCAAGAGTCTAAGGAAACTGGACAAAAGTATGAAAACGTGTTTCTGTGTACTAGCTAAACCATTTCTTACTTTTGGCAAGAAATTCTGGAGCTGCTCAGGCTCACCACCGACTAAACAGAGGCCAAGATGGCAGGGGACCGAGTGGGACGCAGAACACTCCACCGCCAGGCTTCCTCTGTGCCGCTTCTGGGACAAAGGCTCAAGAGCACCTTTCCGTCTGAAAAGACTGTTCATTCCCATTTTAAAATACAAACTGTGTGCTTTCTGAACCCTTGGGAAGACTGAAATCAAACATGTGTCATGCTACTTCCAGCAAAACAAATCTGAAGAAACTATATGAATACATAAATGGACAGGAATTCTTTGGAAAAAGTCTGGATAGGGCACAAATATAGAAAGTAGTAAAGATTTTGATAAAACTTATTAATATGCTATCATTGGTTCTTGTACTAAAAATATACCATTTAAAAAATCTTCCTGTAAGGGAATTGCTACTCCCCTAGTACAAACAATTACTTATCACATAATTTCTAACGCTTAAGAAGTGTAACTAAAGTTGCCCACAATTTTTTGTACAATTAACACTTTGACCTAGCTTTCAAAATAAGGTGTGGAAATGAAAAAATAGTACCTTTTCCAATTCTCTCGGTATTCGCATACAAGTGTACACTCTTTCTCTTCTTTCTGTATACTTGGCCTCGTTATGTTCGAGGAAGTACCCTCTCGTTAGCTCGGCACTGAGGAACCTCAACAATGAAAGCTCTACGGAGAAAAAAATGACAGAAAACAAAAGAACATTTAGCAAGGAACTCACAGGCTGGGGGGCCAGCGGAGATACACTCATGAAGCACACACACAACAAAGTCCTTCATGTTTCTGTGCCTAGATGTGAGCTCTGCACTGAGGACCAGCAAACCGACCGAGAGCGCTGCGGCTCTGCGTGGTATAAACGGAACATGCCCCAGGAATATGGATGGGAACGGTTCTAAGAACCGGAAGAGTCAGAGCCGCCTGCGTCCTCAAGGTGACACAGGGCCCGGCAGGTGGAGGGACGGAGCAGGAAGACAGCAGCTACCAAGGGCGCATCCCGTGGCTGTGGACAGAGCTGAGTGAGCCACGCCGCGTGGGCGCCGCCTGGGGTCGGAGCTGCGCACAACACCGGGCAACTGCTTCCTTCTTAGGGCTGCCAAGGAGCCCCAGGAAGGGGGCGTCTGCACGGCGCGGCCCAGGAAGGCTAGCAACGGAAGGCAGTCCCAGCACCGCTCAGGCAGAACCTCGGCCACACTGGACACCCTCCCTTTCCAAGGAGCCTCTATCTGTCCCTGTGTCCTCGAGCAAATCCATCCATGGCCCTCTCACCTCAGAAGAGGAAAGTAAAGCACTCAGGTAGGACTGGAGCCTCCAGGTGACAGTTGGGTGTGAATGCTGGGCCCCAGATGTCTGCAGCGTGGCAGTGTGGCTTCTGGACAGCTCACAGCCTCTGACCCCTCAGCACAGCTTCCCACTCTGACTCCTACGCTCTCCCAGAACTCAGGATGCCAGAAGTTCTACGTCCTGGCCTAGTCTTGCGGTCCCAACCAAGCACGGCACTGAAGGTGCTGACAGAGGGAAGCTGACTGCACGTATGTGCCTCATGCAAGGGGGTGCATCCTCTACGTGTGCCAGAGCCACAGAGTCCATGGGAAGGAGAAAGTGTTCACAAGCCAAAACGGCCCTTCAAGGCTCTTAGAAAGAGGCAGGCATCACCAGCGAGTCACACAGTTGCATCCGCAGCAGCTGCCTTCTTCCCTGCCCCTCTGCGCATCGTTTTAGGAGCCCTGCTTGGATGCCTCTACGATCGATGGTCTATGTAAGCGTACGCACCTGTTTTCCCCCAGTACTGGTGCTTGAACTGTGGGCCTCACACATGCTCAGCCACCAATCTATCACTGAGTCACATCCCTAGCCCTTATTATTTTTGAGACAGGGTCCTGCTAAATTGCCTAGGATGGCCTCAAATTTACAATCCTGCTGCCTCGGTCTACCAAGAAGCTGGATTACAGGTGTGCACCACCTATCTGGCATATGCATGTGCTTTTTAAAATATCAGATTCATAATCTATTTGGAGAGTCAGTGATAACTAGATCCACCCGGAGCTGACACAGAAGGAGAGAAAAACAGCCTCTCGCATGGTCCTCCCAGGTCAGGGGAGGCAGGATTACTGATCTGCTGTTTTGTGTCCTTTCTCTTTCCAGCATAGTAACAACTGAAGTCTCACAGGTGAAATGTACACAAGATGTACATTCTACTGTGTATATGAGCAGGTGTTCAGATTTGGCAGACTTAGGACAGCCTGATCCACAGAGTAAAACTTCGGCTAAGACCTGTCTAGAACAAGATCTGCTGCAGAGATGAATGAAAGACCTGTGAGCTCTAAAGAGGAGCAGCTGAGACTAGTGAAAGATAAAAACTAGTAGGCTCATACTAAAGTAATGCAGTTTTCCAACTAGAAAGAAAACAATGTTTGGAAGAACTTATATTTACAAATGTCCATTCAGTATAAAAACTGAGAAGCAACAGGACATTCAGAGAGCAGAGGAGATTCCACATACACGAATTTTACTAACCCTGGAGAACTCTTAGACTTGAACCCCAAGTCACTTCCACCCCCATCTCTGGCTGCATCTGACCCTGCAGCTCGCCGTCCTGCCCCAAGCCCTACCTCTCCTCAGAGGCACTCTTCTCTCCCTCTGATGGCCAGCCAACTGCTCTGACCTAAGTCTTCTGGTGGCTCCTCCTCTACCTGACATCAGCTGAGGTGTTTGCTAGGTTAGTGTGCTACTTACTGCAGCCTGGTGAAGCACGGGTTACAGTACAGCCGTGGCCACCCTCGACCGCCTGTATCTTCTCATCTCATTCCTCAAATCATCATGTCTTCATCTCTGCTCCCTGAACCACGCCTGTAGCTTCCTCCTGGGCAGCCCCACCTGGACATCCCACAGCGCCTCAGCACCAAGCACTGAGCCAGGACCTTGCCCAGTAACTCTTGTGGAGTCAAGCCCCAGAGCCCAGCTTCAACAGCAGCATCATAAGGTTGCTATGCTAGAAGGCCACTGCCAACTTGGATGCTCACTTCTCTCTTCTCACCAAGCCACAGGATTCTTCTTCCTCAAACACCTATCAACTATCCTTTCTATAGCCCACCTGACTTAGGGCCTGGTGCTAAAATGCTTCCTAACTACACATCCTCATTCCAACCTTCCTTCTCTTCAATACTAACTTGGGCTGGCAACCAGATGAGATGACTGTGCTCAAACCCCTATGTCCTGAAGTGGGCTCTTACCTCCTTAAGTCCGCTCCTCAGGCTTGGTGAGGCCAGATGCCCTTCCACTTGGCCCAGGGCCATCTTTTCAGCTGTACTTCACACCTGAATCTTCAGCTCTCCCTTCTCTGGTTACTCTACTTTTCTTTTCTCCCAATATGTCAGGCAGTTCACACTGCTCCTCGGCTGGAGAACTCCCTCCCAGCTATCCAGAGAGAGCGAGCTCAGACATCACATTCTCTCAGCCTCCTGCACAGACCCGCCCTGGCCCCCACAGCACCTCTGGCTGCCTCCGCCTCTCCAGAGCAAGTCACATTCATTTTCCTGTTTCTTATTCACCTTTGCATTCTCAGGCCCAGCATGTAATAGGTGCTCAACATATTCTGGGAAAAGAATATGTGGAGCAGAAGAATAAAACCAGTGTGTGGAAGAGACAGAACACAAACAGAAAGTGAAAAGCTATAGACTAGGTGGAAGGGAGGAGAATGATCAGGATATAAAGGAATATTCCATTACAGCCCCCTCAGAACAAAAGCAGGTGGCAAGCAGAACTGATATTCAGGAACTGAGGAAATGACACAAAAGAAACTGGGTCCCATTTTTAGGGTGGATGATTTGTTCTTTCTTTTTTTTTGACTTGTTCTAATATTAAAATATTTGACATTTTTCTATTTCTCTGTAACGTTGACTTTATTTAAAGATGATCTATGTGAACACACAAAGCAATAACCAAAATGTTCAGCATTGGGGCAGGGAGATAGCTCCGTGGCATAAGCGCCTGCCTGGCAAGCACTGGGTCCTGAGTTGATCCCCAGTACTGGAAAAAAAAAAAAAAAAAGCTCAGCATTGGTAACAATAAATAACAATGTGTTAATTTAAAAAGACAGAATCAAACACGAGAAGTGGTAACGGAAGGGAATACCGGATTCTCTGAAGTGAAAAGCACACACACGTGCTGCTGACAAAACTGTCCTAAGACCAGGGAGCCCCAGGGAAGAGCACAAGGCCCAGTGCCTCAGGGCAGCGAGGCTGAGGACAGCAAGGCCCGCAAAGGGCTGCAGTGCGACCCAGTCACGGGCGCGGAGGCCCTGGCTGTGGGGAAAAGGTGATCCCACGCGGCCACAGTAAGTGCACCCAGTGAACTGAGCAGCCCAGTCGCCTCGCGTGCCATTTGGGTTGGAGACACAGAAACTCGTTACCACACAATAGTTTTAAATGTACAAAAGCGAATTCAGTAAAAAGGTTTAGATGGCCTATGCCTTGGCTACTGGGAAAAGTATCTGTCGCGCTGTCTCTCATGGCACCGTGTGCAGTGTCTACTACCACCACAGTACTTCGCTATGGTCCTTAAGACAAGCAAGACACCAGACACCAACAAGGGGGCAAGGGGTTGCGGCGGCAGCCTGTCCCCTGGGGGGGGGGGCGGTGGCAGAGCTCCGTGCAGGGGCGCGGGGGACTGAGCCTGCACAGTTCCCAAACACCTGCTCCCTGCTTGCCTTCCACACAGGCCGCTGAGGAACTGACAGTATTCACATGCAAGCAACAAACACCGCAAAGCGTGAAACTATGCCTACAGCAACCACCTCATTGATTCCCCAAGTTGTGCAATATTAACCAATTCTGGCCCAGTTTAAGCAGCCCAATTTTTTTTTTTAAGGGAATAAAGAAATAGAAAAAGTTAGAAATGACATAGAATTTCATTAAACAAAATGATAGGAATTTAACAATCATTGTTATATTGCATACTGTTGTCTTCAAATTAGTTGTTCAGACTACCTGATATAAGCATGCAACACTGGTCAAATTAAAAAGAAAAAAAAATTAAACAGTAACTATTCTATTCGATACACCTGTACATATCACCAGTACAATTCTCCAAGCTATCCTGTGTATATACACTGTTTACTATTTCTACAATCCTGTTTCTAAGGTTGAAAGGTAATGTGACTAGTATTTTTAGCAAATTCTACAGCTAGTTTTCTGTAAACATTGAATTATACAATGTAAATAAGAGTCTCAACTAAATACAAAACAATACTGCGTTAAGATTCTTCCCTAGAAATACAACACTTGGGAGTACAAGGGACTTGGCTCCATGCTGGAGAACATAAGCATGAAGCGTAGAAGCACATGCGCAATGCGCGCTCTCCCAACCACGAAACCCACTGTGCAGTCAATTACACTCACGCTGAAGGGGAAGAAGCCAAGCGATTCAGTGCCCTAAGATGTCTCCAAGGCCACCTGGATGCAGTGTAGAGCCAGAATTCACAGCCAAGCTGTCACTAAGAGCATGCTTTTTGCCATACACGATGTCACCTATCAATGTCTCAAGAGCTTTCTTTAAATGGCATGGGGCTCTTGCAGGAAAGTAGAATCCCACCCCTCTCTCCATGCTCCCATGGCAAGGGGCACACAATCAAGGAGCTGCACTGTCACCCACTTCACGAGACCATGAATGACCTGAGAGCAAGAGCCATGCATCGTGTCATTCCCTTCCTGAGGTCCAGACATGAAAGAGTCCTTGGTGTAAAGGTCATCTTCGCACACAAGTAACACCATGCTGATGAGCCCCAGAAAGGTTTTAAAAGATACAGTACTACGGGCCAAAAAGACATCCAAGCTTCATGGTGTTAAATATCCCAACACCCTTATCTTACCTCTGTCTCACCAATACCTGGCAAGGTGGCTCTGAGTAAGCAGGAGACAGTTGACAAAGGCCTTGAAGGAACTACTTCACACAGTTTTCACAATTATGACGCCAAAAAGAGCAGCTAATGGCACTCCCCACTCCCATTTTGCAAAAGAAGAAACTGAAGAAGTGACTAGTCCAAAGTTACTAAAAAGCTAAGAGGCAAATGGGACTAGAACCCAGACCTTTCAACTACAATCCAGCAAGTTCGCTTCCTTACCTCATCTTTAGTCATCTATTCAGCAATCATTTCCAGACAAGAAGACCCAGCTCTGCCCAAAGCTGGAAGGGGACTGCGTGACCTGGACTGGGGACCCACTGCTTGTCTGTCTTCTCACTGCTTGCTGGTGGCTGCTGTACGTCATGGTGTGCTACTCAATCTTCAGTGGCTAAGTGTACCTTAGTTTTAGTGCTATTAAATGTTGTTTTCTACCATTCTCACAGACTTCCCTGAAGCTATTTATCCTGTGATCTGGGGTATATTTGCCTATAGGGAGCACATAGGAAGACTACTGTTTTCACCTACTGGTACCACTCTTCACCAGCTATGTCTTTTCTGGGTACTCCTGAAAGAGTTAAAGACCATGTTTATAGCCATACAACTCATAATAGCTGTTATGGTTTGGGTCTAGGTGTCCCCCAAAGCCTCATTCAGTCACTGGGGCGGCTCCAGAGTTTGTGATTAATTCTTCATCCAAGGCTAGGATTCTGGATGTGAGTGTGACACCTGCCCTGGGCGGGTAATCCCATATAAATGTAAGGAGGGGCGAGACGCTTGGTAGCGATCTCAGCTGTTCCTCCCTCTGGCTTCGGCTGTTCCCGTGATGAGCTGCTGCCTGCTGCCATGTGCCGCTCTTCCTTGGAGCCAGCTGAGCATGGGCTGAAACCGCTACTAACTGTGAGCTAAATAAACCTTTCCTGCCTTAATTTAGAGTGTCGGGTTATTTGTCCCAGCAATGAGAAAAAAGTAAGACAATAGCTAAGTCTTAAAAGCAGCCTACATCACTTTACTCATCTATTCAACAATCATTTCCAGACAAGAAGATACAGCTCTCCCCAAAGTGGGAAGGGGTAGAGAGAAGAAAGGATAAAGGAGACATGGCCACGTGGTACATATGGAGTACTACTCAGCCACCAAAATAAGTTTCAGTCATTTGTAGGACAGAGATGTACCTTGAGACCATGCTATGGAAAATAAAGCAGGAACAGGAAACAGGGAGAAGACACTGAAAATGGGAAGAAGATGGGGGGGCAGAAGGGAGAGGAAGTGAAGGGAAGTGGATGGACCAAGGCGCTGGGTGCAGGGGCCAGGGCCCTGCAGTGCACGCAGCTGCTGAGCATCACAGACACATCCTGGTAGAGAGGGAAGGCCGAGAGGGAAGGCCGGGAGAGGAGCTGTCGGTGCGCCTCGGCCTCTGCCTCAGGCTGGGGGCGTTTCTTTCCTTCTTGGCGAAGGAACTGCTTTGGTTATATCACCATCTGCCTTTCCATTTTAAGAGTGGTCTTTTCCAAAATAATAATAATAATAATAATAATAATAATAATACAAACATATCTTTTCCAAACCCGAACTTAACCTTTTGGATTTTTGGATGTTAACAACTACTTTTAGTTTATTAGTTCTTATGCAGAAATAATGTTCAGGAAAAAAAATCTTTTCAGACGTATTTTAGCAATTATAACATGAGTGTTCCTACATTAAGAAGAATTATGTCCTGCCAATTGTGGATATTTAATAAAAGGAAAATAACAGCAATCATGAACCTAAACCAACTTCTCTGGTGTATTTTAAACAATATTCATCTCCTACCACAGAACTGTTCAGTAATCTGGGACTTTAAATTTAAGAAAAAGTTTAGTATAAGTTGCTTCCTTATAAGAACCATTCTGTTTATCTTCTGTGATAGCTTATTTTAGAAATAAAAACCGAGGATAGCAAGTATTAATTAAAAGTAATGAGTAATCACAAATATATTTATATGTTTAGTAATAAGGCTAAATATATCCTCCTTAAAATAGCATTGCAAATTTAAAAAGTAAATTGGAAAGTAACACTGTTTAAGAGTCAAGAAAATATGAAATATTCAAAGCTCAACTTAAGTTACTGAAAGCTTTCCCTTTACTATGTTTCCACTAAAATATTAAATTAAGTTCATTGCACAGATACAGATGTACCCCCCTGTTCAAGACCAATTAGGAATCTACTTTTCTGGAAATCAATGCAATAGCAATTCTGCCCTCCTAAGTCAAATGTAATGTAAAGGAATCACCATCCACACTATATTTAAGCTTTAAAACCCTTCAGAAATGTGTATAACCTCATTTAGCAAAGTAAACAGGTAGAGTGTTCATGAATTCAGAGATGGAAAAGACAATACAAAAAAGTAGAAGTCACTTGGTCCAAGGTCACAAGGCACCTATGCAGCCCAAAAACGGGGCAGAGGGGGTACAGAACAGCAGCGCCTGCCAAGGAGAGCCCTTCTAGAGGCTTTTACGGTAAATGCTCCCAAGAGAGGTGCACAAATGAGCTGCGAGGGCTAAATTTTGGCAGGTAAATTAGGCTGAAATTTAGCATTTTCAAAATGCCAAGATCATGAACTGGTCAAAACCCAAGTGAGTAACCTTTCATTGTTTCGTCTATGCACATTAAACAAAGTGGGTGAGAATTTGAAGAGCAAAACCTCAGTTGTTCACAGCAGAAAGGAATTTTACTTGATTTGTCTCAGGCTTGTGGTCACTCCACTTTTCCCAGAAATTCTTAAATTATTTTTATTTTTATTTTTTGTAAATAAAAAATTAACTCTAGAGCATAATTTTAGAATTATCTGAGTTAGGCCACAGAGATAATAATATAATGCATTCTATGGGAGGTAAAGATAAAATTATTTCAATAAAATAGTATTTATAAGAACTTAATATTTGAATTACATAACAATAACAGAACATAGGAAGTATAGTGAAAGGGGCTAGAGATTGGGGTCAGTGGAAGAACACTTGCCTAGCAAGCTGGAAGACCTGTGTTGAGTCCTTGGCACCAAAACAATTAAAAATATATAAACAATTGAAATATTTTTCCTATTGCAAATCTTTTGTGGTAACTGTTAAAAAGACCAGCAGGAGGTGATCTTGGTGGTGCATACCTGTAATGCCAGCATTCAGGAGGCTGAGGCAGGAGGATTATTATGAGTTCAAGGCCAGCCTGAAGTATACAGCAAGAGCCTGGCTCAACCTTACAAAGAAAGGTCTAAGGATAAATAAAGACAAATAGGAGGTAAGTTTCAGCTCCAGAAACTCCAGCGGCAAGAGTGACCACTGGCAAGAATAGTTTGTGTACTTTAAGGTTTTTCGTCTTACAAGCAAGGCTTATTTCTGTGCATCTCACAGTGAGTGGCCTTCCTGAAGTACTGTTTCATGCTCACTGGTAGGGGCTGCACTTATTTTATGTGGAGCTTTTGTGAAGGTTCCATATCAGTGAAACCTACTCAGATAATTTAGATACTGCTTAGTAGGAGGGTTATAAAACAAGAGCCAAATGGGTTGGGCAAGCAGTCCAAGCAAGCACAGGGTCTACAAAGCAATTCAACAACTGCACCAAGCCAAGCACACAGGTTGCCTAATTCTTAGTCCAAAGTTGACTTCCTGCATGTGGATTCCCAAGGTGAATGTTCTTATCCAGAAACTCACCCAGAACTTTTGGGTGAGTCAAGAGTTTCTAAAAGTACAAGAACATGATAATAAGGAGTACTATCCTGGTCTTAGGTGAAAACAACAACAAACAAACAAACAACAGAAATTGGTAGGAGAAACAAAGAAGGCAGAAAAGGTGAAACTGGCTGGGTTTTTTGTTTGTTTTGTTTTGTTTTTATGACCATCATTCCCAGAGTTCAGGTCCAGTGCCTACACACAGGAATGGTAAGACAGCCATCTCCGTGTACGCTGGAAGTCCCAATAACGGAGACAAGCTTCAGCCTCCTGTCAGGAGCTGTGTAAGTCAAAAAGGGAGCTCTGAGAATTAAGCAATAGAAGAGTGAAAAGAAAAGACAGCCTGTACTTGATGGACAGAAGTGTATACATCACATACTGCTGAATGTACGTGAACTAATATATGTGTGTACTTTTCTAAACAAATCAAGAAGGACAAGAATGCAACACAATGAACACTAATCATACTTGATCTTGCTCAGGTGGAAAGAGTATGGCCAGCCGCAAACACCGTATATTCACTTATGGAATCTGCTGGAGGTTGACCAACAAATGTCTCCCAAGAGCCTGAAGGGAGACTCTGGAACTGCTGCTGGTCAGGCCACCAACACACCAAGATTACGACTTTCAACAAGGAGAGACGAAGGCCGGCCAAGCCGCAGAAGGGTACACCGGCGCAGGTGCGGGGCAGCAGCTGTAGGGAATGGGGCGAGCAGAGGACCAGCCGGCCGAAAGCAATGCTCTCTGTCTGGCACTAGGTGGGGTGCTTTGCAAGGGCCGTGGGCCCAGGCCAGAGTTTTCTGAAGTCGGGAGAGGAGGGCAAAGGTCACCCAGGCTTGGAAGAAAGCAGCCCGGAGGTCTGTGTGACCGCAGAATGAGAAAGATCACGAACAAAGCAGGGACGTCTGTGCCAGTGCAGCGTGACTGACAGGCAGAGCATCAGCTGCCTCCAGGGCTGTGTGCGGGGCACGGATGCCAGGGGACCATGGGGCCAAAGCGTGACCCCCTGGGGTGCTTGCCTGGGCCCTGGGCCCCCAGGCTACTGTGACCTAACACACGGGGTGGCCACTGTCATCTCCACACAGAACACGGAGCTGACCATGCGAAGAGCTGAGGCTGGAAGCTTCTCACATGAGGCCCATGTGCCAGGCCAAGTTCAGAGGCACGTGCGTTAGCAACGACCAGGTGCGTGGTACCTATGATACCATCTATGCCGTCCCGCACCCGCACCCACTCGGCCACCTCCCAGAAGAACCCAGAAAGAAGCAGGTGCCATTCCAGCAGCCCACGGTCTGCTCTCCCAGACTTCAAGACTTCACTGGCTCTCACGCAAACAACAAGACAGCGTCTAAAGCGCTCGCTTTCCTGAAGGTCAGAAACATTTTAAAGAAACTATAGTGAAACCTGGCCACATGTCTTTGCACGCCAGTACTTTCAACAGTCAAGTCTAAGCAGACAGCTGAGAGATTTAATATTTTATCTGCCACACAACCTGCCAATTCAGAAAGTAAATACTCCTGCAAGCAATTGTTTAACCAAAAGTTAAACCAAATAAAATAGGCTTGAGAAATTTTAAGTGGTTAATTGAAAAAGGCCAAACAAGGCAGTCCACAGTGAGTTTTCAAAGATGTAGACCTGGGCCCAGTTCTGAGAACTAGCAAACCAAGTACTTCCTCTGACCAGCCTTTAAGGACTCCTATAATTTCAATACCTAGGAATAAGCAAAGATTCAGGCAGTCACCTTAAACATGCATTTGCTTGAATTGCGGGAACTAACAGCTAAGGAGCTCCCCATTCAACTGTATGACAATCAATTTTTTAGTTGGAAGAAATTTCATGGAGTTAGGGTTCAGCTGCTGTTCAAGACTCAGAATTACATAAGAATTAAAACCCGGTGTCCACTCCATACTAAATAAAACACACATCTCAAAATCTTTTTAATCCGAATGCACACTGCGATATGAACAGAAACGCAATTTAAAAAAAAAATCATTGAAGAGCTATACTAAAACCCTAGACCTCCCTGGAATTGTATTATAGTGTGCTCCAAGGCGTTCATTCCTGTGGATTCCTGTGCTGTGTGTTTTCTTATGTGGCAGTTTCAGCTGTGGAAAAAGTTCCCATGGACCATTTTAGCGTGCGAAACACTCTTGTTCTGGGAAGCACGCCCCAACTTCGCGGGCTTCTCCCCACGCCAGCGGCGGCCGCGACCCGGAGGGCACGGTAACAGGTTCGCGGCTCCGGCGCGCCGCGGCCGTCCCCGCCCCGGGCCCGCGTCTCTCTCGGCGGCCCGCTCGCGCCGCCCGCCGACCCCGCACCCCGCGGGCGCAGCCTCCTCCTCCGCCGCCGCCGC
>NDGN011301825.1:0-12906 GCA_002564285.1 Tympanoctomys barrerae
AAAGAAAGAAAGAAAGAAAGAAAGAAAGAAAGAAAGAAAGAAAGATTCAATTAATGAATCATCAGTCAAAAAAATTTTACAGTGTTGTAGATTCAGGACCAATGCACTGAACCTAGTAAATGAAGCCATCACGGAGATGAAGACAGTAATGAAATCAGGATCTCCTCAGTTCCTCTTGGTCATGGGTAGTTATGGGGACTGGGCAGTGGCTAGAGAGAACACAATGTCTCCAATGAGGAATAAAAATTTCTTTTTGCTTCAGAAAATATCAGTAGATAAGATGATGCTCTCTTCTTGGTAATGAGATTTGGGCTTTTTTCCAGAAAGTGCAGAGAATCTTCCAGCAAATCCTGTGGCCTTTGATGGAAGCGGTGCTGAGAAAATGTCTTCAGCTGAAAAAGAATAGGAGAGAAATTTGAAGAAGGTATTTCATGTTTTTCTCTATTATATCTTTGATGTACACAAAGGCTTTAGTCATAGAAGATGAAGACATCATCTGTACTCCCTTTCTCTGAGAAAATCTTAGTTCTGCAATTCCCTGTTGGGGTGTACTTCCAATAAATAGGTGGCAAATAATGGGGTGGTCTCATTATCCAAGTGTTCATAGCTCCAGTTCCAATGGACCACCAGTTGCATAGAAAAGCAAAAGTCATCAGAACACAGAACTATTTACCAGTGTGCTTACCAGTTAGACTATTACCCCTGACTTAAAAATTCCTTGCCCATTACAAAAACCTATCTTCACACACAAAGCCAACCAACTGCTAAGAAAGATTGCGAATCTGGCAGAGGATAGATTTTCAGAAAGCCCATCAAAGTGATCTGGGAGAAACACTAAAAAGAGACAAAGTCTTAGGCAACAAGTCTTGCCTAGTTAAACTAGCTAGCAGCTGAAAAAGAAGAAAGCTAGTACCAGCAGTGATGCAACAGCCTCTTGAAAGAGAAAATGATCGAAGCATCAAAGGAACAGATCTTTCTTGACCAAGATTGAATATTTTTCTCCAAATGATTTTTACTATGAACTTCTTGCTAAACTTAACTATGGAGTGAAAGATGTAATTTTCATGCTTGCATAAAATCTGAGTTAAAAAATTCCTGGTCCCCAAACTCATGGTTCACTTTTCATCTTAAACATTAATGGATAATTCTTATTACAAACTCAGTAACTATTGATAATATAGAAAAAGGGGGTTGAAAACTAATTTTAGTTCAACTCTTCAAACTGAGTTTCGGTCAAGACTTTTGCCACACTCTTTACTGCATGAACAACAGTCCTTGCGTGAAATGGCCTCGTTCTCAGTTGCCTGTTTCAGGTACCGAGCGTGACTTCTGTTCTTGAGAACAGAAAGAAGACTTCTGCTCTTGAGTCGGTGTGCCTCTCCCAGCTATACTGTCCTGATCCTGGATTGCCACAGGGGTCTCTCTCAGTCCTCCCTCCTGCCTCACCTTCTCCACATCTTTCTTCTCGCTGTAGTCAGATGGGCAGATCTCAAGGGCAGACAAAGCAAAGTCTCTCCTACTTGCAATTCCTTAGTGGGGCCCATCGCCCTCAGCGTGCACGCCTCTCACCAGACCTTTCAAAGTCCTTCATGACTGACCCCTTTTCTGTGTTCAAGCCTGTTTTCTGCCTGCAGCAGCCTCATCCCTGGCTCTTCTGTAGAAGTCCTCCTCATCCCAGCATCTCACCACCCTCCAATGCACTGCTGTCCCACAACTCTGCCTGCTGCATCAGTCTAACACCTATTCGGTTTTCATTTCTCAATTCAGAGATTGTCACTTCCTCTAAGAAGCCTTCCACGCTCAGCTAGGCTACCTGTTCACCCTTTGTGGTACCACAGAATTCTGACCCCAGTGAAGCACGTGTGACACGGTATTATATTTATCTCTGAGGTGGGTCAATGGCAGAGGCTGGGCTGGATTCTTCCCGAGTCTCCAACACCCTGCTCAGGTCCTGGAAGAGAGCAGATTTCTAGTAAATGCTGAAAGAAGGAAGAAAGAGAGGGAGGCAGGAGGGAAGGCAGGCAGCACCAAGCACAGCAAAGCAAAATGAATGCAATATCATGGAAAGAGTGAAACCAGGCTGTTAGGTTGATGCATTTTCCAGTCTGATGGGTAAGGAACAGAAAAGTAAGACATTAAAACTGTCTCCAGTTTTAAATTCTGGGGTGTGAGATATTGGGAATGTAAGAAGGGAATTTCATTTACTTTGTTAACTTAATGTTTTGACATTTCCATAAGTACGCATTACCATTATAATTAAAATCTAAAAGAATAAATTCCTATAACCAAGTGTGTACTGTTAGTTGTAAATTATAAATAACATTCTATGAATCATCTTCAACTTCTTGTTTTGAATCGCTCTACTGGGGTTTCTCCCAGTAAATTGTTTAAAAATAAAAAACTAAAAAATAACATCTATTAGACAGTGAAATGTTCTGCACATTTCAGATTTCTAGGTGATAGTTATACAAGATCTCAAGGACTTTGGCTGGCTGTTGAATTGTAGGATCTTCTAATAATAATGTGCTGAGAAGTTAATGTTATTCTTTTGGAAAAATGAGACTAACCAGGGTAAGGGCAGGGACTTCTGGAGAGAAGAAACTTCTACTTTTCACTGTACACCCTTCAGTACTGGTTAAAAATGTCACAAAAAGCTTGTATTACTTTTATAATAAAATAAAAGCTAATTAAAAATACAAAAGCAAGTATTGGCAAACATTTTATGTGGCTTTTAAAAAATACATTAACAAGCCTGGCAACCATAAGGTAGATTTATCTTCATTTGAAAGATGAAGAAACTGAGACATAGACAAGTTCTTTGACATGTCCAAGGTTATAATGCTCAAACACAAATCTGATTTTCAGGTCAAGGTAAAGCTCTCTTAAAATGTAATACACAATGCTTTGTTTTGTTTCATTAAACAAACTGATAGTGGTTGCTTAGAGGATAAGTGTGTTAGTCTAAGGGTGAAGAGAGATTTATTTTCTTAGTTGAGGCAATAATAGCTTAGGGCTACAAAATAAATGCTTCCTGAACTAAAGTACCCAAAGAGGGATCATATCAACTGCCAAACAGAAAACAAATTTCCTTCTAACAGTATTATTAGTACCTTAAACATGATAATATTTCCTAAACATTATCTCTCAGCTTCAGCAACAATAAACCTTAGATATAGAGCCCTGCACATAGGAGGCAATCAATATTTATTTTAGATTTCTTACAGTGTGTGTGGTTATATTCATACATATAAATATGTTTGTATTTTATATGAGTGTATACCTGCATCTTCCAAAAGCACATACATCAAATTTTAACTTACTGTACACAAACAAGAAAGTTGCAAATTTTTCTTTCTCTGGAAATTTCTACTCCTTTCAATTGTTTAAAGTGAATGTTTGTCACTTTTATAAGAATAAGAGGTGGAATTGTTTTAAAAGATAAGGTGTCTAAGAAAAAATGATAAGGTGACTTCCTATAAAGCTATAAAAATCTTTTGTATTGATTCAAGAATAGACATGATCCCTCTCCTGTCCCTCTCTTGGACAGGAGCTTTCTTTCTCTCAATAAATATATTCTGCTCATAAAAAAAAAAGAATAGACATGTTGATCTACAGAACTGAAGACCACAGAAATACATAGGAAATTTAGGCATGTGGCAGAAAGAACGGCACCAACACATACTTAGAATGGAGGTAAGAAGAAATTCACCAAACTTTTCAGGAAGAAATCATTTTCTGTAATAGAACAACTTGATTTTAGGCCTATACCTTAAATAATACCCAACAGTCAATTTATAGACTTGTTAGGGACCTAAATATCACAAGTCAAGCTTTAAACTCTCAGAAGAAAATACATTGAAAGAGTTTCATCCAACAAGAGGCAGAGAATGTTAGTCAACAAAGAGAAGGTTGATTAAGCTCAACTCCCTGAAAACCAAGGGCTTACGCACCAACCAAAATGGACAACACAAGCCACAAGCAGGAGGACATAGGTGACATACCCACCAGAAGAACAGTATGAAGAAAATTAAAAGGGCCTCCGAACAGAAAAGATAAAGCAAGCTATCAGTAGAAAAATGGGCAGAAGACACAAAGAGGCATTTCACAGAAAAGACATGCATGGCCAAATTAATATCAAAAGGGATTGTCAATCTCAATAATCAGGAAAATACAGACAGGAGCTCGAATGCCATCTTACATACATGAGCTTATGTAGCAATAATTCCAATAGGAAAGGATTTGGCTTAATGTGCAGGCTTATCATTCTGCAGTCTGGTAGCAGGATAAATTTATTATAGTCAGTTTGGAAAATAATTTCCTATTATCTGTTGAAGTTGAATATTCATATTGCCTGCAACCTAGCAATTCTACGCTTGGGCAAACTTCTCCTGTTCAAGCCTCCATGAATACAGGTTCAAGAAGCTTCGTGGAAACATTCATACTAGCAAAACTGGAAACTACTGGGTTACCATTGACAAGAAAACATGACATACAAACCATTCGCTCAATGCTAGCCATTACCGGTAGCCCTGAGTAGGTACAGTGTGGCCGCAACTGTACCTATATCACAGGAATGTGTAACAAATCAGATAGAAACACAACGAAGCCCTTCCTACTGAGATGGCATTGGTAAATGTTACTGGGTCCTGGCAGGCCTGAGGAAGGGCTGGGTACAAGCCATCAGACTGGCACTGGAAGGACGCAGGCAGGGCCATGGTGCCGGTAAAAGTCTGCCCTAAGCAGGCTTTCATTATGTGCTAGAAAAGCATCTCCCGCAGTCATATCACTGTTATTCCCATTTTCTGTTGTGTGTGTGGTACTGGGGATTGAACTCAGGACCCTGCCCTTGCCAGGCAGGTGCTTATTCTGCTGACCTATCTCCCCAACTCCATCCCATTTTTCACACATGGAAACTGATCGTTGTGAGCTAACCCAGGTCACCTATCAGTCTGATGCAGGACTGATTCTCGAAACTTATGAATGCCATCAGAGCAAAACCAACTCTTTACAGGAAATTAAACAAAATCCCAAGGAGCAGGGATTCCGGAATCATCCTACTAGTCCCGATCCCTCGCCGAGGTCAGTGTGGGTGCGCATGTGCGCGTCCACACACATGTGTGTGCGTGTACCAGGCAGGGGAACCCAATATTGATAGCCAGTGAGGAACCTCACAGCAACTCAGCTCTGAGGAGTGAAAGGCACAAATAGTTAACAACAGCATTCCCTGAAGGGCACCAGAAAGTCAAGTAAGCAATTCTTGACCTTTCAGAAGCTATTATGAGGAAAACATAAAGAAACAATTTTGCGGGCTTAATGAAGGAACGCTGTGAAAAATGTAATGGGCTATTGGCGCACATCTAACAGCATCATATAATTTGGCACAACTGGCAGTCTGTTCTTCAGGATGGCCAAGCAGGGTGTTGCTACTTAGCCCCAAAGTGCCTTGGCAAAGCCAGGTCCCCACCTCCGTCCCTTCTCTAAAGCCCAGGGTGTCTATGATTTAATTTCCAGGGCTTAAACACCGGTTGCTGAAATGACTCATGGCCCAGACTCACTCACTTTCTCTGAATGCAAAACTATGTTTCTTGCTTCAGAATATAAGCCCTATTTTGGTTTGGGCTGGTTTCTTTTTTCTGCTAGAAATACAGCGGGTTTTTTTTTTTTCTTCAAATAACATTTTCAGGCAACTAGTTCATTAGGTCGATGCAGCTCTTCATGATTTTGGCTGGGTTTGGTGTACAAGTGAGGCGGTAGAGTACTTCATTATTTTTAAAAATGGTTATTGGCTCTGTTCGGTTCCTGTATTTCATTCTGACTTTATAAGCACGTTTAGTATGCAGAGTCCGTGCCTGAGATCATCAGCTGCTGCATTAGCAGAATGGCTCTTCTGCAGCCGTAACAGTCTGCCACGGAAATGATCCGTGCATTATGTAAGTCTATAAGGTCGGGTGCACTTACAAACAAAGATTTTTTTTTCACCCTTTTTCATTATTTATTCCCCATTAGGTTCTCCCATCCTTTTTATCTGCTCTTTAATATAAATGTGAAAGTAACACCCACAGCCAGGAGGAAACACGCCCACGTACGTTTAACTACAGCTAAGAAAAGGCTGAGGAAATGATGCCACCAGAGCCACGATTTCCAGGCCACCCCGGATCGCAGCCTGTGTCTTGGTCCTGTAGAGTTTCTGTCCACGGTTTACATGGGCTTCCGATTATATAAATAAGAGTGTGCCTCAGAGGCCTGGGTGTTCTGCTATCTGTGGTTGTCCTCACAGTCTGGAGAATTGTTGGATGACTTCGACGTAGTAATGTTCTGTTTGCCACAAATGATTTGAATCTATTTTAGGTTCTTGATCGATCTGAAACTGAAGGGAAAAAACAGGCAGCAAAACTGACACTCGTGTATCTAGAAAATGCAAGCATTTCTAATCCACTTACTGCAAAAATAAAAGTTCTACCTCAGGTTGACCGAGATCACCAGGCAGAAGTGTCTTCAGTGGCCCAAGTGACTCTGGGATTACAGCCTTTGCTTGGTAAGGCCATACACAACAGCAGCAGCACAGTGAACTTACTGACAACAGAAACATGCCCTGGACAACTGTTACTCCTTATATTTGACTAGATAATTTTTTACTAGTTGGACAGCCTTGCCCTTCACTTCTGACATCAGAAAATAAACGGTTTTCTTACAAATGGAATATTCAAGTAAAAGACATCTTTAGGGATCTGTAGAATATCATTCACTATGAACAGAGGGATGACCATAGCATTTATTATCTCTTCCTTCCAAGATCCAATGAAAGATTTTTGAATAAACTCATAACCAAGACAGCCACAGAGGAGAGGCCATCAGTAAAGGAGATGCCTCCCCAGTGTTCTAATGGGTGCGGACAGAGCTGAGCCCATGGGTGGATGAGAGAAGTGGAAGTGGGGAAGTAGCTGAGGAAATGCTTGATTGTCAGGGCCACTGTGGCTCCCATACTCCCCTCCAGGTCCCCAAGCAAGAAAAGCCAGGTGTCCTCCTACAGCCCTCCCCTTCCAACTCCAACATCTTATCCCCAGATGAAACCAGAAGACTCTTACCTGAAGAATCTGAGTGCTGCCTGAGCAGGAGGTGCACACCCACAGGTCAGCCCTTCGCGTTCTGGCACTTGGGAGCCTCTAGTCGAGAAACCATCTCAGCAGCATCCCTCCACATGCAGAGCTGTCTGGCAGCCCACCCGTCTTCAGGCTAACACTACAGAGACCTGTATTATCATTAACATCATCAACATTCATGGAACGTTATGTGACAGTTCTCTCAAAAGCAAAGGCAAACTCCCATACCAAACGGAGCTCATGACACGTCTGCCAACTCCTTCCCTCACTGTATTCCTTCCAACATTTTGTCTCTCGGAGAATGGGCATACTAATCATCATTATTAACATGTGTAGACCACGTAGTCTGCACCAGGCCCTGACCCAAATACATGACATGTTATATGTATATAAAATAGCTCTTGTAAGCATCACTTCACAAACTGTAAGACCAGGAAATTTAGTTGCATAATTTGGTCAGAGTCCAAAGGCATGGGAGTGTGAGCAAGGCTTGGGCAGGGTAAAGGCCCTAGAAACGGCAACAGGGGCAGTCCAATGAGAGAGGACTAGGTATTTGAGCTCAAGCAGAGCAAGACTCTGCCTTCCCCAAACTTCTCGTTCTCCCTGAGCTCTCAACAGTGAGGCAGTGTCTGCTGGATTTGGAGGACAGATCTTTTAATTCATATTAATCTCTCCTGGAAACACTTGCATCTACACATCCAGAAAAATGATTTATCCATCATGTATCTGAGCATTTCTTATCCCACCCAAGCTAACACGGACAAAATTCTGCATCACACCCCTTTTTTAACCTATGCCATCAACTTAAGAGAGGGGGCACAAAGCCTTGCGATATTTCCATGATCTTCCGAAAGTCCCAGATCACTAGCCCGCTCCAAACTCAAAAGCCCATCCCAACCTCTACAGAACTATGTCTTGGACAGATGCAAAGTACTTAATGCCACTAAATTTGGACTCAAAGAGGGCAAAAATGACTAATTTTATATTCTACTTAATTTATTACAATAAAAGGAATATATCAACATATCTTCCCAAAAAAAGTATATAATAATAATAATAGTTTTAATGTGTGCTCATCTGTGACAGACTTCTGGGAAGATGGGAGGTGGTGAGAAGCACAGGAAGAGCCTGTCTCAGGTGGGATGTGCCGACACTGGTAGAGAGGAGCATGAGGAAGAGAAGAAGGAGGGAAGCCAAGGCTCTGGAGCCCACAGGGAGGGCCGAAAGAGAAGCGTCAGCGGAAAAGCAGGTGGCATGCGGTGCCTTCTCCCTGAGCCTGGACTCTGCGTAGGAGGGGCAGGCTGAACCTGCAGGCCCCAAATGCCTGCTGGCCACCCTAGTGGCCGCCACACAAAGACGTGCAGTGCAAGGGAGGCACGGACGTGCAGGACGACAGTGGCTGGTGAGCAGTAAGGGACTCACTGCTCACCATGGGAGACAGCGATTGGCTGGGAGCCGCCTCGGGGAGGGGCCAACTGAGACCTGAACTCGGAACCACAACCCCCGGCTCCATCTGGCGGCCCCCAGCCCAGTTAAAGCCCATAGAAAGTGCATCAGCTGCTGCAGGCTGAAGAGCTCTGGATCCAGCCTCTTGGCCAGAATCCAGCCTCAACTTCAGGAGAAGCAAAGGTGTAGGCTCCCTGAGATTATCCACTCCCCCACCTTAGAGCCACCTTAGACCCCTCACACTTAAAGATCCAGCCAAAAAATGGGCATCTCAAAGGAAATAGACACTTCTCAGATGAAGAAGTAGGTACATGCCCACCTATGCTGAGAGTGGCACAGTTTGCAATAGCTAAATCTTGGACACGGCCCAAATACTCATAAACCTATGAATGAATAAGGAAGATGCAGGGTGTTTATACCATCCAGCACTATGCTGCTATAAAGAAAGATAAGCTTGAGACCCGTCTAGGTACATAAGTGCACCTTGAGACTGTAATCCTAAGAAAAATAAATCAGACACACAATGAAATACCACACTGTATCTCTGTGGTATGAGAAATCAAAAGTTCAAAGTGTATAATACATATTGGGAAACTGGAAGAAATGTTCAGATGGGATGGGGAATTAAGAGCGGGCGGGAAGCAAGGAAGGAAATTAAAGTTTAAAAAATGAGAAAAGAAGAAATAAATGAAGACAAAGCTTTGTAAATAAAGAGGGGAAGAGGTGTTTGAGGGAAGGCAGGGGAATGGCAAGAAAAGAATCCAGTTATATCACGTACAGTTGCAAATTCCCCATGAGGATTATGATCATGATGGATGTCTAAAATGTACCAATGAAAATCATTTCCTTTGAAAAATGAACAATTAAAAAAATTAAGTGTGTGTTCTCTGTTATGAATAAGGTCTGAAAATGGCAAAGAATATTTTGAAGTTTGATTCTAAGAGATCTAATGAGTGCAATTGCAATGTATCAGTTGAAATAAATAAATAGAGAATTCTAAAATGAAAATGGTGGTAATTTGGCTAGGGGAAGAGTTAGAGAATGTAAAGGAAATTGGAGTTAGCAGTAGAATAAAATCACCATGACATAATTCTCTTTATTCTGTATGCGCTTAAAGTTTTCTACGAGGCAAAATCACAACCTCACCCTGGTAGAGTGCAGGTATGATAGCAACCTCATGTGTGGAGAAAGGACCATGGAGAGAAGACACCCTCCTTCCCCACACCCCACCACCAAGTACAAAGATGCCACCTTCTCTGGCCCCTGCAATAGTCTCAGAGTCTTTGCCCAGCAGCAACTTCAAGGGCTGGCGCTAAAAGAATCACCTCTTTCTGGACTCCTATCTTCAGAAAATTGCTTTCTGTGGTATGCCAAAAGAAAAATGCCAGATAGAGGTGGCCGTGTCACCAGGAAATTTCTGTATCATGTGTCCGCTGTGTAGCAAAAGAAACCTGTTTCAGATTATGACACATTTAAATAACAATAAAACTAACATATTCCGTTCCTTTGGTGCATTGTGGGAAAATTTTATATAGACAAACGCGCACACACACACACACACTTCTACCTGGAACAAACAAACACAATGAATTATTGGCCATTCTAAGGAAGGCCTCCACTTGCTGTTTCACTTAGTTACATTTGAAGAAGTATTTGCGGAGTACTTACTATGTGCAATGCGTGGTTCTTGGCAGGAAGTCTTATAGGAAACTACTTGGACCCCTAGGGTTGTTATGAAAATTATTTTAATCTAAAACCATTTGAGATTAAACTGCTGCAGAAGGAAGCCTCTTATCTGACTAGACACAGAAACTTCTGGACATGAGGTTCCCTCAAATGCCCTCTTCTGGGAGTTGACACTTGGTAAAGAGACTAAGAGTGAAAGTGACACAAATCCTCTTTCCGGGGGAGTTTCCACTCACCAGAAAGGAGATGAAGACCGCTGGCATTGGCATAAACAGACATTCTTTCTTAGCTCCATCTGTCTTCAGTAGAGAAACTCACTGTTCCTCCCACAGAAGGCTTTGGTCACCTCCACTGTCTCTTTCACCTTGTTATCAAGGTTACAATGTCCCAATCTTAATCTGCTTGGACAGTCAAATGTTTCTGTGAATCCCTCAGTACAACAAGAATAAGAACCCACTCTCATCTTCCTAATCTATTGCCAATTTAATTGACAAGCTTCCAAGCACTGAATGTAAGACAATAAAAAATTGTTTCTACCTGAAAGTCTTGCTCTAGAAGAAGTCCTGCACTAGAACATGCACAGGAAGAAGAAATACAAAAATACACACACACATAATTTACTGATTGCAAATATTGCCATAAACTGAGTCATATTCAGTGAGTCAGCCCCAGTACACGGATACTATCAATACAGCGACCCCTTTCTGGTTAGATAGTGCTACGGGTGCCTGAGGAAAGTGGAGTGGGCGGAAGAAAATAAAATCACCATGACGTAATTCTCTTTACTCTGTATGTGCTTAAAGTTTTCCACGAGGCAAAATACACAGGGCCTTGCTCCTGGTGGAAAAACCCATCCAAAGAAGTGACACTTAAGGTCACTTCAGACACGTGTATGGGGGGGCAGGGTTGCTGTAGTTCTGAACACGGAACAGTGTGGGGAAAGCTGAACCCAGACGGAGAATTACTTACTTTTTTGTTGTTCATCTACATTTTCCACTATACACAATCAGTTTACATAACCAGAAAAAAACTGATCAAAATAGGGAAATAATGGTTTAAAATAAAGCCAATACAGAAAATAGAGAAAATTTTAAAACATAGGGAATGTGGGTTGCAACAGAAGTGGAAACCAGGAGTAGGGCTGGAGATGACTCCCATTATAAATTCAAGGAGTATAGTTTCTGAGCATACCTGGCCCACAATTATACCTTTAGAATTTTTTTATTAGAAGGGCATGGCAATATAAGGTCGTGCCTTAATTTTTGTACTGATGTGAAATAATATTTGAAGAATATCTCTGTCCCTCAATGAGTACAAGATACCTTGATAGCTCCTGGAGATGGGTGTTAGCACCTCGGGGCTCAGAGAAAGTGGTCAGAGGTCCGGTAAAGCAAAAGCAATATTTGTATGCAGCAGTGAAGGGAGGATTGCCCAGAATTCCATGCTCCAATGTCCTTAGAATGCCGCCTGGCATCGTCAATTGAGGGCTTGGATTTATTTTCTGTGAAGGAGAGTGAACGTCATGTCACTGTGGAGAAAATGCAGTATTTAAAGTTAACCTTATTATAGGAGGAATTCCTGGAAGGATATAGCTGAATCCAACAGTTGGTGGATTTGAGCCGGAGGTCACTGTAATTAAGAAAGAAAGGAATAAATGGAATGCAAACAATCTGATTTCACACTCAACAATTCAGCGTGGGGAATCACTGTACTGCGGTGACTCCCGGGCAGATTACGCCCTCACATGCGCAGGCTCAGCCCCCCTTGGCTTCCTCCTGCAGACCCTCATGCATATCTAGAAACCATTTGGGGCCCAGGGGCTGGTGAAGTAAATTGTGTGAGTCAATTTAAAATGCAGCCAGATGTTTCTACTCTGAAAATAAAAACGGCAAAGGATTGGGAGGAAGAAAATATCCCCAGATTCTCCTACCTCCTAGCAGACAATTGCTGAAGGAATTTAAAAATTCTCAGACAGAGTTAGCTAACTCGACCTCTTTTCCTATCTTCTTTTGTTCCTACCAGCCCAACCACCCCTGAAAATATGAAACGAGGAAGTCCAGAAGTGCACAGTGACTTGCACACAGCATGCTGGGTCGTGCAGTGAACTCTCATACCCTCCTACTCTTTCCTGCTTGAAATGTGAATCCTCTCTGTGCAGTGTGTCTCCAGTGTGTACTCTACCCACATGGTACTCACGTGGCAGCTGGCTCAGTCATCAATCAACTGTCTTGCAATTATAATGATTGCTTTCATGGAATCCTGACTTGATACATGCCCCCCAAAGCACCAGGGCGGTGGTGCTGGTGACTCAGATCCACCAAAGAGCAATCATCAAGCGCTTCATTTAAGTAAAAAGTTCTGAGGTTTTTCATAAGCATGTAGATGAATACAGTTCCGATAGGGTCTGCTGCTCTTCACGGCTTCACACACTCACTGGGCCTTTGGCACCAATTGCTATGGATGGAGGACACTATAAAATCTAAGAAAGAATGCATACCCACAAATTATTTCATTTGAAGCATCTCAGAAGTGCTAATTTTTTTTCAATAATTTTATTGAGAAACAAATAGCAATGAGACTGTTTCAAATCCAATTAATAGGACAGTTTCAGTAATTAATACATTGCATATTATTGTCTTCATAGTGGTTATTCATAGTACAAGATGCAGACATG
>NDGN011301863.1:0-16726 GCA_002564285.1 Tympanoctomys barrerae
TCTCTCTCTCATTCTTCCATATTTGGTACAGGGTCTCACTATGCAGCTTGGACTCATAATGATCCTCCTATTTTCAGCCTCCCAAGTGCTGGAATTACAGGTGTGCACCACCACACCTGGATTCAGTGGCCAGCTCAGTGTCTATGGGTAGGGCCAGGGCAGTATGCAGGACTGGGGATCAACTCAGTCCCTGCACTTGCCTAAGCAGGTGCTTGGCCTGCCGATCTACCTCAGCAGCCCATAAAATTTAACGCACTTCCAAAAATTTTCACTGCAA
This sequence comes from Tympanoctomys barrerae, assembly GCA_002564285.1. Lineage (NCBI taxonomy): Eukaryota > Metazoa > Chordata > Mammalia > Rodentia > Octodontidae > Tympanoctomys > Tympanoctomys barrerae. The sequence goes on from NDGN011301863.1 coordinate 278, forward strand.
CATTCAGCAAAGCAAAAATACTTTCACAAAATATAATTCCTAAAAACTTTCAGAAATTTTAGGTACCAGGACTGAAACTCAGGACCTTATACTTGTTAGGCAAGCACTTGTGCCCCTGAGTTACATCAGTGGCCCCAGACAATATGATTATTGATGGTTTCGCATAATTTTTATAACATCCTTGAAGTAGCCTAAATAAACCCAGAATTCCACACTTACCTTTAACCATTCAAAAATATAATTTTTACAATCATATATTTTACCAGAAGTGTTAATATCATCTTTTTTTTCTTGAACTGAAGTTCCATATTTTAAGTCTAAAAGATTATGTTTTAGAGCCTTTTATTAAATTATCATACCCTTTTGTAATAAAATAAGGTAGCTACATAAAAATTTAAATGATATTACTATTCTATAATCCAGTTTTGTAAACAACTTTCTAGGATAAAACAACATTAAAAGTACATATTCAAGGTTGATAATAATATGATAAATTATATAACCATTATGTGCATTTAGGCCTCCATATACCCAGAGTTCCCTTCCTCGTATTCTACTGAATATAAAACAAAGCTTTTTAAAAATACATCATGCACAGAATTTTTTGGTTATAATTTCATAAACATTACAATAAAAATCGTGTACATACCATTTACATTGCATATGAATACATAACCAGGAGATGGTTTAAAATTTCATTTTGTATAAAATATTTGCACAGTTTTAAGTTTTGCCTTTTGTGGGAGATCCTGGGACTAAGTTGCTAGGGATATCAAGGTGTGACCCTGGAGGTTTATGTTGATTTGCACATACCCCACTACATAACTCTCAAGCATTGTGTTATTTAGGTAATTCTGAAAGAAAATACCATGGTAATTTAAGATCTGAATAGATTTTTTGGGATTGAAATGGCAACAGGGAGCATGCATGACATCTAGGAAAGATAAAAGGAAAAAAAAAACAAACACCCTGGAGTGGGAGAGCCTAGACCACAATGTATTTCATTCAAAGCCTTATTAACCCAATAGACACCATCGAATATCAAGTTTTCCCTGTTGCACTGTTGCACTGAACATCAGCGGCCAAGCCCCAAAAAACACTTTTTCCTCAGAAATCATCTCAGTATTAGTAAATGCCACTTTATCATTATAGTCATATAGAAGTCAGAATAAATTTCATTTTTCTATTCTTGTATTCTAAGAAATCATAGTGACATAACTAAGCACTTTTTTTACTTTCAAACATGTACCAAATAGCAAATAACTTTAAATAGTTGAAAATTATTTATAAAAATCTGAAGTTGTCAAATCAGTCAGGCTTCTTTTAATTTGAATGGAATAAAAGAATTGGGGAAAATATGTGTTGTTAACATGTGCCTCAATGTCTAGAAAATATCTTGCATAAGTTTTACCAAATTTTATTAAAAAGCAGTTCAATACATATTTTCTTTTTTCTCTAGAAATATGCTAAATCTCTGCCATCAGAAAGAACTGGAGAATTCCAAATATCTTTATTGTCTATACTGTCTCTTGTTTCACACAGTTTTATTTGCATATTAGTTATTCAAATTAATGCATTTCATTTTGACACATTTGTACATATGATGACTTACTTTGTCATTTTTGTGTCTGATCTCATTCCTTTGTCCTGTGTTTCACCATGATTTCATATTTGGGCCAAATTTTAATGAGTATAATACATTTTGTTCATCTCCATAGCCTTCTCACCTCTCGTTGTAACCAACATCCATCCTCTTTTTACATTCTTTTTTCTAATAATAATCTCCCTTTAGTCTCTTGTCATATTTTCTCAGATTCTACGTGTTAGGGAAAACATGTGATACTTGGCCTCCTGAGCTTAGCTTATTAATTGCAACATGATGATCTCCAGATCCATCTATTTTCCTGGAAATGACAAAATTGTCAATTCATTTGTATGACAAAATTGTCAATTCATTTGAATAACACATGTGCTCCTTATCATTCACCTGCTGATGGACACCTTGCTTGGTTCCACATCTTGCTTACTGTGAATTATACAATAAAGAGGTACACAGAGATCCTTAAAGTCTTGAATTGACCTGTTCTGCTATGTACCAAGGAGTGGTACAGCTGGTGAAATGGTAGCTCTTAACTAGATTTTGACAGTCAGTGAGATAACTCAGTGGACTGAGCGCCTGCTTAGACAAGCACAGGGACTGGCTTTGACTCTTGGCACGACATGCAGCACTGGCCCCGCCCTCAGGTGCGCTGAGCCGGCTACCAAGTCTGAACATGGTGGCCATTCCTGTAATCCCAGGACCGAGGAGGCTGGAAACAGGAGGATCACTACGAGTCTGAGCTGTGTAGTGAGACCCTGTACCAAAAACATAATAAATAAGTACATAAACAAATAAATTTAGGTTTTTGAAAAATTTCCATACAGAATTCTATAGCAATTCCAGTAATGTACATTCTCACCAGCAGTGTGGGAAGGTTACCTTTCCCATGCATCCTCCCAGCATTTGTAGATTTTGTTCTCTGTCTTTCTCTTTATTTTTTTATTCTATTTATTTGTTTATTTACTTCTTTTTTCGGTACCAGAGACTGAACTCAGGACCTTGCACTTGCCGTGCAAGCACTTATTCTACTGAGTTATCTCCCTGGCCCCTCTTTCTCTTTTTAAAATTTATGTACTTATTACGAGGTCTCGCTACACAACTGAGACTCCTAGTGATGCTCTTGTCTCAGCCTCCGCTGGGACTACAGGCATGTGCCGCCACGCCCAGACTTGGAGGTTGGCTCAGTGTGCCCGCGGGGACAAGGAGGACACCGCATGTGGTTTTGGGGATGGAATCCAGATCCTGGCTCTTGCGCAGCAGGAGCTTAGAGCACTGAGCTATTTCCCTGGCCCATGTTCTGCTCACTTGATGGCAGCCATTCCAATTGGCTTGAGATGGAATCTCAAAGTAGCTTTGATTGGACTTACCTAAATGGCTAAAGGTGTTCAACGTTTTTTATATTCATGGACCACTTATATTTTTGAGAAGTATCTGTTTAATTCACTTTCACTATTATTAATTGTGAGGGCTCCTTATATATTCTAGGCATTAAACATCCATGGTGGGGCTGGGGAGATGGCTCAGTACAGTAAGTGCTTCCCTTGAAGCACAAGAACCTGAGCTCAATGCCCCAGTTCTGGGGAAAAAAAAGAGAAAGAAAGAAAGAAATAAACATCTATGGGCAGAGTGACAAATAAAGATTTTCTCACAGTTTGTAGACTGTCTTTTCATTTTGATAATTTTTTTCTTTGCTGTGCAGACTTATTTTTATTAGATTCTTGATTCTTGCTATTATTTCTCCTTTGATTTGAGTACTAGTCATGAAGCCTTTACCAGTGCCTGTGCTTCGGATGCTTCACCTATGCTTTCTTTTAGCAGTTTCAAAGTTTTAGCTTTTATGCCCAATTCTCCAATCAGTTTTGGACTGATTTCTGTTCCAGGTAAGAGACAGACATCTAGTTTCAATCTGCTAATTATAGATATACTTCTGATAGCTCAACAATTGCAGATAAAATGCCTATAATTTTCAATAGTATTTTATTAGTAATTGTTTGCAGTGTGTGCAGTGTATATACATTTTAGGGAGCAGGTCATATACACCGTACAGCTCCATTCATTTTTGTTTTCATTCCCTTCCTAATCTCATCCCTCTCTCCACCTCTAGGCCCTCGATCCCCATTTTCATTATTTTTCTTAGTTTTATTACTATGGTAATTATTATTTGGTTCAAATTCATTACTTGTAAAATTGACATCACCCATTATTTGCAGCACAAGTTCTAAATTATTTTCATCAGAACTATCTACCCACAGAGCTTTAGGTCCTTATACATATGAAATTTGTGACATTTAATCTAACTGGAAAACCAAGTTCTCATTTTCTAAGCAAGTATCTACCTCAGAATTTTTTTTTCCAGAATATTTTGACGTAAGGTTTTTTTCCTTTTGTATTTTTAGTACAGGGTTTATAGCATCTCACTATGCAGCTCCGACTCATAGTGGTCACATTTTCAACCTCACAAGCACTAAGATTACAGGCATGTGCCACATACCGTGGCTCAGTCACCCTCTCAGAGCACTCCAGGGGCACATCCAGCATGGCACGCAGGGGATCGAACCCCAGTCACTACATCTGCTGAGTTATATGGCCAGCCCTTGACTTTAATTTTAAATTCAAGTTATTCTGTTAAATGTATGTCTTTAAAACATTACTTATGTGAATTTTTAATTTTTTAATAAATAATTATGAGGCTTAGGCTCTTGGCATAAACTTACTTTTTTGATGAGCAAAGCACTAACCCCTTTGAGTTTTATCTCAAAAATGATCTTTCCAGAGTAATTTTTTTTCTTTAACAACAGCAAAGAAATAGAAGAGGATAGTTAGCTATGTAAAATGGTCAGTACCTATCCCATGCAATTTTGCAGTTCTACACCATATATCTGATTTCACTTATGTCATTATTTTTCAAATATCACTGTTTCTAACACAATATTTTCCCCTTAACAAAATATTACCTAAAGAATAAAACACATGTATATCAATAAGGTTTCTCAAATATGTGTGTTTTCTGTTTAAGAAATTCTGATATTTAATGTGATTTGTCCCAGATTTGTATATGCAGTGAAGACTCATGTTCAGATTTTGAATGTTTTGAGACAGGCCTTCTTTTATTAAATAATTGAAAATGATTGTAAAGATGCACTAGGAAATAGATAGCATTCTACCACTGCTTAAATTTTCTAGGGTTATTCTTAAATCAGTTCCAGTAAGAATACAAATGGACCCGGGTGCACTGAGATGGCAATTGAAACTGGGTGTGGTGACATACACCTGTGATCCCAGCTCTGGGGAGGCTGAACACAGGCAGATCATTATGAGTCTGATCTACATAGTGAGACCCTGTAGATCCTATAGACCCTTACTGAAATTTAAAAAAAAAAAAATGGAAGCCTTTCACAAGAAAAGTATTCCCTAGAATTTTCATTCTCACAGAAAATATTTGTATACTTCTTATGTACCAGTCTAGAATAAGAGCCAAATATATATTCTAAATTTGTGGTTCTCAATTTAAAATAGTTATTCCTTAGAGCACCTTTGGCACTGCCTAGAGATACTTTGGTTATTAAAGTCAGGTCTGCTAAAAATCCTATAATATTTAAGACAACATCCACATTGAAGAGGCATCAAATCTTAAATGCAAAGCTAAATTGATAGTCCCTAGTTTAGAGCCTTATTACTTGATGAAAGAGCCACAAGCTAGCATTATTACCTCAGAGCATGTGAAGAGCAGCATTCTGTCCCTAGGGACTCACTCGCCTGCACATTCTTTGTGTGGGGCATCATTTTCAGATGAACAATGAGAAATTGTTTTCATTCTGTCCAAAAGTTTTACTTTCCTTCCTTAAAATTTGTGAGAAATGTAACCAAAGTATTTGACTATTAATTGAACATATGTTGTTCTATCTTTAAACAAGATAAATTCTATATTGACGTAGTTTTTAAAAATTATTTTCAAAAATAAGATATTCACTATAACATCAAAACTATTCATTATTTAATAGTGAATTTAAAACTTTTAAGCTACTCATAAAAGAAAACAAAGAACATACACTGAAACATCCAATTTATATGTAAACATAGTCATTATCTCCATTTTCTTTGTGATTATTTTATTACAATTCAACACAGTTCTTCATGTAATGACTCATCTCAATTTGCTGCTCATTTAGGAAATATTTACAACTAAGACAAAAAGGATAAAGCATAAAATAATTATTAAACTAAGAAATTGCACATAGTGCATAATTAAATGCTAGCCGAGCTTAATTCATAATATTAGCACATCATTTTCATTCTCTTTCAAACTATTCTCTGGTGATGAAAGTAGTTAAATTTTTTCAGGTTGGCAAAATGGAAATTGAAAAATAATAATTTCTATTCATTAAAATAAGCTTAGAATTCCATCATGTTAATGGCAGCCTCACTTTTTCCTGAAATGTCTGATATTCTCAAGGGTCCGTTAGTCCTTACGAAAGCATTGCACAGCAGAGAACATTACATTTCAGTAAAAGCTACCTTCTCCTTAAAAAGTGAGTCTCTTCGTATTATTGAAAGCTTTCTTTCTTAGTAGTCCATAGCTAACAGTATTTAAGCTTAATTTCTTTAACAGAATTCCACTGGGACAAAGTAAATGTGAAACCCATTTGAAAATCTTCTTAATGAAATACTTTGCAGAACAGTCATTTAAAAAATCTCATTTAAAATCATCGTTATTATTGAGCTCACTACATTCTTTTTCAAGTCCTTCATCACCTCAGGGCAAAGTTGTTGGGATAAACTGATAAATGCTTGACTGCTTTTTCAAATTTGGGGCACTTTCTTGGCATTTCTGTTGTATACTCCAGCATGGCTTTCAACGAACACTTCTCAGAATCAAAAATGCTCTTTCCTAGGTTACTCTAAGACTGTGTCTGCCCAGCGTTATTTACTCTGACTCCAAAGCACTCCCACCTCACTTCACTTACTTCAACTAGTTCCGCTTTTTATGGATCAGGACAATTTTCTGTCTATTGTATACCTTATCTCCCATCGCCCATAGCTTTTGTCATAGTTTTGTGACATTGTCATTGCTGTTCTTTCCTAGCCTGGAATTCTGTGGCCTTTCCCACTTGCTTGTCCAAATTATCGATATCAGGAAAAGCTGACTCATAACCTACATTCTCCAAGAAAACTGCACAGGGGGGTCCACCCATGGCTCATCATAGTATGCAATGGATATCTCTTCAAACTTCTCCAGCAACAAATATGTGAATATTATATCACATGATTGTATATATCTTTTATTATTTATTTTTATTGTTCAGTATGTTACAGGCCTGGTTAAATGCATAAGCTTCCATCCACACCTCCTATGAAAATACTATTTTAGCATTCACTCACCTAGAACAATTCTTATGTTATTTAATTTTATGTGCTTCCATTTCTTCATTTATAGAAAGGGCACCTAACTCACAGATCCTTGTAGGCAGTAATAATACATGAAAAGTACTCATGATAGTGATAGATATGCACTACAGATGAGATGTCTGTCCTTATAGCCATCATTACCACCCCCAGCATCATCATCTACCACCCTAAAGGAACATTGCCTTATCTGATGAAATGGTCAAATTTTGTTCTTGTCATACAGACATAGGTATTAAGTTATTGAATCATTTTATTCAATTTCTTCCCAAGTTTTATTCCATAGTCTGCTTCAAAATTATTTCTAATCTACATATCTCGTTCCAGTTCATGTTATATGCATTGAAATATCCCAGGTGGAAAAATGAGTCCTTTTCCCCCTAAGGACAATGAGCTTATCTTACCAGGAAATTGTGGCAAGCCAGACATTGCCTAGGTACTCATAAGGTCGGGTATTTTGCAGAGAAAATGAGAAGCAAGTTCCATTCTAATCCCCATCCAAACTCATTTACAAGTTTCAAATACTACAAAACACTACTGTGTTACAACTCATTTCATGAGTGTGAAAAGTCAGTTCTCAGGATGATTTTTTCCTTGATTCAGAGAAAATAATTGCCAATATTTTTCTTGGTTGATTTTTAACTGATTGTACAATTAATGTGTAATGTCACCTAATTTTAAATACGAGCTCACTTTTTAGAGTTCGTCTTCTTCAAAAATATTCCTTTAAAAATAGGGAAATTAGCAATTTAATTTATTCTTTTTGATTTTCAAACTCACTATATAGCTCTTGATCCTTAGCTATGTGTTATTAGTAACAAAGTAGTTTTACCACAAAAAATCAATTTATCACATATTATTCCTGTAATTTGAGAAGGTCTCAAACATAATTCTATATTTCATTTGCATGGCTTCTTCAATCTAAGGTTTATCCTTAAGGTGCTTGATGAAGTACCTGACATATCAAAATATGCAGATAAGGAATTTTATGTGGTAGAAATACAAATAACTCATAGCTCAAAAACTTCTTAAAACACATCATGGTTCTCCAGAGGAGAAAACACGTGTTTGCTCCCTTATACACACACACATACATCCACCCACCCACCCCCCACACACATACACACATACAGACACACACACACACACACATGCTCACAAACATGAGACAAAAAAGAGATGGAACAAAGACTGTTGCAGAAATCACTAACACTAGATATTTTAATTAGGCTATTTTCAAGTGGGGAACAAAGTCACCACTAAGTTAGGTAAGGTGAAAATATAATAAAGGAAGGCCATTTATATATCTATATATCTATATATCTATATATCTATCTATCTATATATATGAAAGAATTAAAAAATTGCAACTGTATTTCAAGAATGCAATACTCATGATTGTTATAGAGGATTAAATGTAATTTAGTGAAGAGAAATGAGCTGATATAACTCCAGGGACATTGTCAAATGCACTTACGATGCTTCATTTCAGAATACATCAAGAAAATGGTTTATTCCATTCTTCATAATGAAACTTATATTTGTCAGGATCTTAGGGTGAGAGAGAGAGAGAGAGACAGAGAGAGACAGAGACAGAGACAGAGAGAGATAGAGAGAGAGACAGAGACAGAGAGAGACAGAGAGACAGAGAGATAGACAGAGAGAAATTTTCTCAGGAATTACCTCACACAATTGTGGAGTGTAGAGGTTTGGGTTAGGCTGATAGACTTCGGACAGTGAAGATTTGCCTTGTGAGTCTGAAGGCATTCTTTTTTAGAGTTCCCTCTTGCTATGAGAAGTCAGATTTTTCTTCTATTTAGAACTTCAACTGACTGGTAAGGTCCATCACATTATGGATGGCAAAATGCTTTACTCAACATTCACCAATTCAAATGTAAATCTGATTGAAATCATCCTCCTAGAAACATCCAGAATAATGTGTGCCTACATTTCTGGGCATTGTTGCCCAGATGGATTGACATATGAAATTCACCACCACCACCATGAACTGATACAATTTTTGGAAGCATTTGCAAAATGATGAATAATCACTTCAGGGTTCATCAAGAATGTGATTCAGCCCTTCTGATTGTTTGCTTCCATTGTTAATCACATTCTTATTCTTTGCTTTGCAGACGTTTTTCCATTGTATGATTTCTTTTCATTCACATCAGTTCATCTTATTTAGAATTTGAAAGAGGAAGCAGTTGCTAAGTAAATAAATTCCATGAGATATGGCCTAGTGGTGGGTGAATTTTTAAAGCAAGTGCTCCTCCTCTTGTTAGAGTGGGAAGCCACATCAAGGCTGACAGCCCAGCTAGAACTTTACTGGACCTCAGCTCCCTGTTGCTCCCTGCCACAGGAATCCATAGCCTCAACCTCTGGATCCCTCCTCATTCTCAGTCAGTACTAATTTTGGCTCACCTTTTCCATTTCTATCTGTGGAGCCATTAATTCCTACTATAAATTTGTTTTAATTTTTATGTCTATTTACCCCATTGTCACCTTTTTAGGCTCAAAATCTTGAGGGAAAATTTAACTAATTTCTCTCTCTCTCTCTCTCTCTCTCTCTCTCTCTCTCTTTTCATTTTTTTTTTTTTGGTATCAGGAATCAAACTCAGGACCCTGTGCTTGCCAGGCAGGCACTTGTGCCACTGAGTTGTCACCCCAGCCCCAATCTCATCATTTGGAACTCTGCTGGATGTCATGATTTGGGTGCTGCCACATGAAGCTAGGAAGGCGGTCACTGTGTTGTTTTGAGCAAGACATTTGAATCAATGGCTAAATTCTGACCTTTTCAAAATACAAGAAATTTAATGAGGGTTGCTTTAGAAAAAAGTAAAACAAACAGCAACAATCCTTACTGAAGGGACTTTAAAGCTAACCTAGAAGATTTTCTTAATAATCCAGGAATGATCCAGGTGTCAGAGCACATAAAAGTAAAGTTGAACATAAACATTTACAGGAATAAAATTTTTAATCTTAGGTAAATTTGAGACACTTTTATTCTAGTCTGAAGATAATCTTCTATAGCATATGTTAAATAGAACCCATTTTCTTCGTTCCATCATGGTCCACAGAACAGTATCCTATTCATAGAGTTTACCTTGTGATTCCCAGGTAGTTGTCTCATTTAATTTAATTTTTATACTTTCTACAAAAAGACAGTATGAGAGCTCACACACTTAGGTTTTAGCCCCACAGGACAGCTCTCCACTTCAGGTCTACTAATGGCACAGGTCGCTATTCCCAGCCTTCTGATCTCACACTCTAACTTGAAGTTTCCATGATTTTGAGTTTGGTTAGTTTGTTGGAGAGGGACACAGACCTGCAAGACACATATGCACAATTCTCTTTTTATGAAGGATCCTAATGAATAGTCAGAGGGAAGAAATGCAAATTCGAGGGTGGTGGTGAATGGGAGAAGGGAACAAAGACCTTGCATGTCCTGCTGAGTAGTGGCCACCTGTTAGGATTTTCTAGAGGGCTGTGTCTCTGGAAGCTATGAGGACTCAGTCTTTGAGGGCCTTGTAGAAGCCTTATTAGGCAGGCACGATTGAGAGCAGGGGTCACTGGCTCTCAAACTGAATGTGTAGCCCTTCTCTCTGTTCAGAGTCAAGGGCAGGACTGCAGTGCCAACCCTCTCACTACGTGACCTGTTCCACTGGCAACCAGCCCTCATCCTAAATTTTTGGAATACCGCCAAGACTACCAATAAGTTGGATGGATTAGTTTGTGTAGTAGTTTTGTTTTAGTTTGTGTGTCAGTTTTTTCTGAAACTTTGACAAAATACCTGACATGAATAACATAAAGCAGTTTCAGTCCATGGTTGGCTGTTCCAGGGAGAAACATCATGGCAGAAGACAGCTGCTGACATCCTGAAATCCAGGACGCAGGGCTGGGGAGATAGCTCTGCAGTCTAAGTGCCTGCCAGGCAAGTGCACCAACTCGGCTTTGGTCCCCAGTACCACACCTGTGCCAGCCCACATGCCTGTAATCCCAGCTCTGGAGAGGTTAAGACAGGAGGATGACTATGAGTTCGAACTGCATAATGATAGCCTGTACCAAATCAATCAATCAATCAATCAATCAATCAATCTTGAAACTTAAGCATAAAAGTAAATAAATCAAAAACAAAATCCAGGAAACAGGCTGAACTAGGAAGAGGCAAAAAGGAAGGGGGAAGGGACAGAAATGTGTGCATCAAAGGTGACGCAGTGGCCTCTATTCTTCAAGTAGCCCCTACCTGCTAATAGCATGTTGTTATGGTTTGTGCATAGTTGTCTCCCCAAAGCCTCATGCAGTCTTGGGGCAGCTTCTGGAGTTTGTGATTGATTACTGTGGGTGTGGATGCTGCACCTTCCCTGAGTAGGTAATTTGCATTACAGTGTAAGGAGGGAAGAGAAGCCAGCTGCCTGAGCTGCTGCTACCCTTCCCTTGTGCTCTTGCTCTTGGTCTCCCCTACGAAAGCTTGCTTTCTGCTATGTGCTGCTCTGCCTTGGACCCAACTGATTATGGACTGGAACCTCTAGTAACTGTGAGCTAAGTAAACCTTTTCTTCCTTCATTTTGAGTGTTGGGTTTTTGTTCCATCAATGAAAGAAGAGTAACTAAGACACATGTCTAACTGATGAGGCTATCATGGGTTGTGGCCTCAGTTAATTGAACATTCTAATGATATTCTCTGTCTCTCTCTTTTTTTGGGGGGGAGTTACATGGCTCTAGATATCATCTCTCATCATTGCTTCATGGAGGACTAAGGTATTGGTACAGGAGTCCTTGGGAGGCACTTTATATTTAGACTATAATAGCAGGCAAGCTGTGACCATTCATTGTCAGCTACAAGAATGACCAATTATATTCTTGGTTAAGGCTAAGTAAGGCATATTTTTGAAAACATACTTGTATCCTCCTTTGAAATGTTATTTTTTATACCCTTGCTGTTATTCTATTTTATGCTCTATGCTATGTGCATGATTGTTAGTAAAGAATAATATGTTACTATGCCATTTCTAATCCTCAGGGGCCAAAGAGATAGCTCAGTGATCAAAGTGCCTGCCTGGTAAGCATAAGGCCCTGAGTTTGATTCTAGGTACCAAAAATAATTAATAATAATAATAATAAAGAAAAAGAAGAAAAAATGTTTTGAATCCTCAGAATGATCTCATGTTGTGAGTTAGCTTCCCTGTTTCTGGGACAAAATATCCCCTGCCCTCAACCTAAAGGCAGCAGTGTTTAGCTTAGCTGTGAGTCTGGGAGCTTTCAGGGCATGGTAATCTTCTTCCAGAGAGAAAGCAACAGGAAGGAAGAGCATGCTGGAGAAAGATGCTGACATCATAGCCACTGTGAGGTGGGGCACAGCATACAGTCCCCAAGGCAGAGGGGCCAGGGCTGTGCACATCGGACTCATCCAGATGCAGAGGGAAGCATCCTTGGCTCATCTTCCAGCATCACTCAAGGCCATCAAACACACACTCAAGATCCACTGTGACAAAATCTTTGATGTGTTCCCCCTTGGAGAGAGGTATAAAACAAAATGGTGCTGATTTACTCTCTCCTAAAGTGTAAACAACAAGATGAAGGTCAAAATCTGACCTTTACCTTATGTCATTCACTGTGCAGGGGAATTGGTAAATATTTTTGGCCAGTGCACACCTGTTGTAGCATAGAATATGTTTCTTGCCCACTTTTCAGGCTCCTGTCACAGAAGGAAAATATTTTACCATTTCATTCTCATGTTATTACTATATATTTTATGTACAAGACTATATTGAATAAGCATTTGCTCAATAACACATCTAATGATTTGCCTTCCAAACACAGGTCCTTGAGGAAAGTATTCAGTGGAAAATTCCCTAAATGAATGCAGAAACCTGAAAGAAAGACGTGAACAAAATGAATATATGCTGGAAACACTATTTTAAGATTGAGTAGGTTTTTCCACTTGTGTACTACATAAGATTTTACTAGAATGTTCAAAATTAAACCACATTAAAGCAATCAAAGCGCTCTTAAAATTGACTCCACAATAATGATTGGGATGGGAAGATGCAGCTGGATTTGTTTAAGAACTGGCTGTGGAAAATTATTTGAGGTAAAATAAAGAAGTAGAAAAAAATTCTCTGTATTAATTGCTGGTATTTTGAATAATATTATAGGAACCGATCTGGCGGGCAGCAGTACTGAACACAAAAATCTGACTGTAGGTTTTAAATTCATTGACTACAAAGACATGGAAAAGACGGGCCATTTAGTGAAACTGTTCATAACCATGCAGTTTTGCCAGCATTTCCTCTTCCGATGCCAATGCCTGTCTCCCTCACTTTGCTCTTGGCTAAGCAGGAGCCAAGTTATACAAAGTACCCTTCTCCCCACCCATATGCCCACATCCACCTCTCCATTCAGTGCAAGTGCTTTGTTTACCACTTTCCAGTTCTCACACATAAAGGAGCTTTAGATATATTATACCACAAGTTGACTAGCTAGGAAGCCAGGCTCTAAGTTAAATTGGTCCATGATTACTTCTTGAGCAATGATTTGCTGGATTGAAAATATTATCAAGTTGTAATGCAGATGTTCTGTACTAGAAAAACAGCAAATTAATTTTGAACCTAAAATGTATCTATATTCTGAATCATGACAAACATGTGCATTGTATGTTATGATTCAGAAATACTGTAAAACAGCACAGACTTGTATACTGATGATGACTTGAAAAGTTAAAAGATGCAACTAATCTCGGACTTTAGGGGGAAGAAGAAATGAATAAATCTTACTTCATATTTTAGGCTATCTGCAAAGTAAATTTTAATTTATCAAATGCCTTTTATCCTATTTTTCCACTATTTATAATTTTCTGTCATTATTTTTATACTTCAAACCTATCTTCTCCTTACCACATTCTGTGTTCTTCGTTTACCAGTTCTGCTGCATTCTCTGAGATTCCCGTTTGCTCTGATGAACCCTTCAGCGTCTCCTCCTTTCTGGGTGCAATTGTTCTGCCTGTCATGCCTCCTGCTCCTTTTCTCCCTGACCTCTATCCATCATCCTGGCACGCCTTTCTCATGACTTCAAGAATATGAGCAAATTTGACATGTGGACTTTATTTTTTAAAGAGAAGAAATAAAAATAATAATAAAACAGAGTTTTAAAACTGGTTAGTAGGAGAGTCACAAGCACGAACGCACTGTGGGATGCCATGGCTTGATTTGGGAAGGTCACCTCATCCACTCACTAGCTGATCATACACATCAGGGGAAAGTCTTAGTTCTTTCCCTTCTTTGACTGACATTGAGATTCAGTAGAAAGCTGACTCCAAACACATTGTGAGACTTTACTTTTTTCTCATTGTAATTTGTCCTTAATGCACCATAAGGGAGTCAACACAAATCTTTATGTACAAACATTCTAAGAAAGGACTTTTCACTCAGATTAAGATCCTAAGTGAAAGAAAATTGGTACACTTTCAATTTAGGTTTATGTCTGTAATCCCTTACCTTGAAATGCATATTGTCTTGCCATGCTTAAACCTGTTAAAATATGTAAGAAGATGAAATTCCTATCACTTCTTTAAAATGATAGGTTAGGCTACATTTTGATCTTTCAACACTTCAGTGTAAGCTACAATGTTTGGTAATTCTTGAATGATATATAGATATGATCTCTTTTGATCTCACTCTCTCCCTGCCGCTTTGTGTGTCTTTCTGTAAAGACAACAAAATTCTTTTGAGGTTCATGCTGTGTAAAAACAGACTCCTTTTGTGAATATTTTTTTCTTTCTAAGACAAACAAAATTCTTCCCAAGAAACATACTTTGTTGTCTAACAAACTGATAAGTGTCCTAGAGAAAACATGGAATGTCTTGGCAAAATCTAGACAATAAAGTCACCCTTGAAAACTTTTCTAAATTCCTAGTCACTGTAAGAGCACATGGACAAATAAATAATGATTTAGTTTTTTATTGTTGTTTTTATTTCACTGAGCTGGAGATTGAACCCAATGCCTGGCACAAGCTAGGCAAGTGCTGAACCTCTGAGCTATATCAATAGTCATTTTTATTTCAGTTTTGAATGCATTGTCATAGGGTGGGAATTTTCTCCTTAAAACAACTGATAACTTCCACACATGTGAGTTTACCTCTCTCATTTTTAAATGCTTCTTTTCATGTTTTTAAAGTTGTACGAGAGCAAGTAGGGTGAGAATACTAGGTAAAAGAAGCAAAAGATGATACAGTGGATAAGGGTCGCTTTCCCCTGCAGCCTCGCCAACATTTGTTGTTGTCAGTTGATGTTTTTATGAGAGCCATTCTTTCTGGGTGAGATGGTATGTCAGTGTTGTTTTAATTTGTATATCATGAATGACTAGTGATATGGAGCACTTTTTCATGTATTTATTTGCTTCTTGTATCTCTTCCTCTGAGAAGTGTGTGTTCATTTGAGATACCCATCTTTAACTTTGGGGGCCTTAATGTTTTTTTAGTTCTTTATAAAGTGTAGACAGAAGACTTTTGTCTGAGTGCTTATTATTTAAGATTTTTTCCAAATGTGTGGGTTGTCTTCACTTCTGTAATTTCTTTTGTGTGCAAAAATTTCTCAATAAGAGGAGATGCCAGTTGTTAATTCTTTCAAGTATTTTTTGTGCAGTTTTATTTTTGCTCATGAACTATTTGCATGCCCCTATCAGTGAGGACTCAGGACATAAGAGAACCTCTACTGTGATATCCTATAACTCAGTGGTGGCCAACATTTTCTGATCAAGGAGATTATGGGTCCAAAAGGAAAGTGATCAGTGATGTGTAGTGTGCCTAAGGAGAGTCACCTAGGGAGAAAACATTCTCTCAGGCTTTCACAGAGAGCAAATTGGTCAAGCAATGTCCATGAATCATCCAGATGGCTGACACTGACAAAAGATCTACTAGGTGCTGTACAAGGTTTCAGGTTAAATCCTGCGGGGAGCTAAATGATCTTGTCAGACACAAAAGTTACATTTTTAGGTATGTAGGTCTTGTTTTAACTTGGACTTAACCACCCAGCAGAAAAGTAGAACCCTGAAGTATAAAAAGTAATGCCATGTTAATATGCTGAGCTGTAAAAGGCTCAAGTCAACTACTTCTGACAATTGTCAATACTGTTGATAATCTACTAGTATTATGGACTATTGGAAGATATTGGGTAATTTTTCTGAATTCAAGTACCTATGATCTTAGACTGGCTGCAAGTATGAAATGATCCTTTAAAGACTTCTCTACAGCTTCTCTAAATGCAGTGGAACACCCATCTCTGACAAAGCAAAATGAAAAATGGGGATATGTTGGGAGCCACAACAGCAAGAAAATCAAATATGTGTAGGTGATACTTGGCCCAGTGCCTAAAGCAAACCAGCTACCTCACTCCTGAGATGAACATCCTGTCTGATATATATATATATATATATATATATATATATATA
>NDGN011301875.1:0-10190 GCA_002564285.1 Tympanoctomys barrerae
GATTTGAAACTGTCTCATTGCTATTTGTTTATCAATAAAATTATGGAAAAAAAAGAAAAGAAAACAAGAAATATAATTTCATAAATACAAAAGAAAAAGAACTTTAAAAATTTGCCTTGAGTAAGAAAACTAAGCTCTCAGGTCTACTTTTTTTCTTTGTTCCCATGTTTTCCTGCCTCTTCCTTCCCAAGAAGAAGGCAGCTACCATTTCTCTTAGTTATCAATATACTACTCTAACAGTGTTCTGTCTTCAAACTTATTTTTAAACTGCTGTGAATTGAGCTTCAGAACAGAAGTTGTTAGAAACCTGAACAGTGGACAGTGATGGATCTCAGGACGAGGGACTCAGGGTTTCTCCTGCAGTGAAGTGACAGACGTGGCCTTCTGTGGATGCTTTGTGCAGATGCTCAGAGGCCTACTTCCATTCCTTTGTGCTGAGCATAAATTAGACAAACAGGTAGAGGGACTCTTTCTAGGAGAAAGTTCATACCATGGTGATTGGTTCCAAGGCCATTTGTTTTGCTCATTTTGTTACTGTTGCTTCTCTTCTGCATGCGAACCTTGAACTGAGTGTGCACTGTGTGTGTGTGTGGTGTGTGTGTGTGTGTGTGTGTGAGAGAGAGAGAGAAAGAGAGAGAGAGAGAGAGAGAGAGGCATCTCTCTTGTGCAGCACAGACCCAGCAGCTGGTTCTCCCACTCACTGTCTGCTCAACACACAGATTTTCACTCTGCTTTATACTAGGCGCTATACAACATATTGGAGAGGTGCAGACTAGGAAGAGAATCAGACCATGACTTCAAGTTGTAGACAACTTCAGGTGACTTTTGGATAGGAATCAGAAAAACTGTACTACACTGGGCTCAGTGTCACAGTCTAGATCTGTCCAAAGGGTTGGGAGTACAAAGAGAAGGCTGCTCACACCTCGCCAAGGGAGTGCTACCTCTCGCATCAGCCAGATGGTTTGTAGGCACAGAATCAGAGATGCCCTTCCATGGGGAAGGAACACTGAATACAAAGACAGGAGTTCAAGGTATGGCATTCCTGTCTCACAAGACGTAAAGCCTGCCACCATGACCAATATCAAGCTGTTGGTGGTTTCACAACAGTCTTGACATTTGTCTGATGTTCTTAAGCCTTGCGTCTCCAGAGTGACTTCTGAACACCATTGGAAGAGTCACTCTCTCCAATGATAATAAAACAACCTGGCCCCAAATTTGCTATCCACCACTCAGTGGGACACTCAGTGACCTTCCTGGCTTAATCCCAACTAGGGGTCTTAAGTGTTTAACAATGCCCTTGTTTCATGATAAAACGCAGGGGGAACTCAGTCCTCTTCTGATGTTCCTCCAAACAGCACACACAGCATGTCCAAGGGTAGAGAGATGCATTGAAGACTTGGAGCCCACAGAAGAGGAAAGCAAGTGACCTAGAATGAGACATTTGACCTTTTCCTCTGCAGGCCTATCCATCAGCCCCCATGCATGATGAAAGTGCATGAAAGCTCTGCAGCCCCAGCTCTGTGTCTATTTTGCTAAGGTCTCTTTGTCCAGGGCTGCACTGCTTTGCCACTTGCAACCTCACTGAGAAAATCAATCTCTCCATGTCTATGCAGCAGAACACTTTCCCTCCCACCCGCTGGGCACCCCATGACCACTCTGCACTCAGCCTCATTCCTGACTTTTGCTAACCAGGGTTTTTCTTTTGGTTTGCGTCATCCAGAAATACAGAAAAAGCAATAGTTTGAAAATTCAATCTTCCCTTTCTTTAAGGAAGATCTTCCATATCTTCCACTACTCTCTTTATATCAAAGAATATTTTCTGAGAAAAAGATTTTTACACTGATAAAAATGGTAACATCCCTGTACCCTTAGAAGTTAGCAGGTATGATAGTCTAATTCATTTATCTAAAGAAATTCTTAGCTTGATCATGTTGAAAGCATGTTAAATTAAAACACTTAGCTTTCATCATACGGCATAGTAAGTATGGTGAAAAATATATTTGTATTTCAAAATACCTAAAAGAATGAATTTTAAGGGGCTGGGGAGATGGCTCAGTAGGATAAGCGCTTGACTGGCAAACGCAAGGATCTGAGTTCAATCCCCAGTTCTGCCAAAAAAAAAAAAAACAATGAATTTTAAGCTTTCTCACCAAAATATTAAGGTGAGGCTATGAATATATTAATTCATCTTTAATTGTTCTACAATGTATACACACATCTAAATGTCACCCTGCATCCCACATAAATATAGGAAATAATATACCTGTGCATGTTCATACATAACTACGTATATATACACTTTAAAAAGCACAAATCAAAACAAAAGGTAGGGAGGATCAGCTGGGAGAGAGAGCAGGCGTGGAAGACTACAGATTTTAGAACTTGCTAAATCTGCTGTGGGATTTCTAGGGAGGGCAATAGGAAGGAGGACAGTGGTCAGCCAGTAATTTTGTTTGGCTGCTTTGTTTGGTTTGTGAGTTGCCATGGTTTACATCTAGACTGTCTCCCAAACCCTCAGTGTTTAGCAGTGGAGCAGGGAAACTGGACCTTGTAGGTGCTATATTCATCCATAGATCAGACCACTGAGAGCTCAGAGCTGTGTGTGTAGTTAGGAGGTGTGATCAGGTCCTAGGAGGCATGGTTGGGTCCTAGGAGGTGGTCCCTGAGGAGAGTGTGTATCCTTCCCCTGCAACTCACTCTACCCTTGTTCCTGGCTGTCACGGTGTGTCTGCCTGGTCTTTCCAAATGAGGTTTGTTTGTTTCTTTGTTGTGTGTGTGTGTGTGTGTGTGTGTGTGTGTGTGTGTGTTACAGTCTGGTGAATATAGGCTGAAAGTTCTAAACCTTTGAGTCAATATAAATCTCTCCTCCTGTAAGATGCTGGCATTATGTATTTTGCCATAGTAACCAGAAAGTGAGGCAGACAGACAGACAGACAGAATTTTTTTTTCGGAACCAGGGATTGAACTCAGGCCCTTGTGCTTGCCAAGGAAGCGCTTATCCTACAGAGCTATCTCCCTGGTCCCAAAACTAATATTTTAATAAAACTTTTGGACTATACAATCAGCTCTCTAGTCAACAAAGTACTTCCTCTGGCTGTCTGCTCTGGAAACCCCCTTTCATAGGATATGAAAGTGCCTCCCACCGGACACCAGCACTAGCTATGCAGCTTGATTAGAAGAGCACTACTGCAGAACTCATAACTCTCCAAATGTCATAGGACATTTCCATTTGGCTTGCAAATAATATAGTAAAGATTGAAGAGAAAGTGTGTTCTGCAGCACAAAGACCTTCGTTCAGACCCAGTAAACCTCTGCTGTTGGGTTAGCAGCATGGACTGCTTTCTCTACAACTTTTTGTAGACAAGCTCAAAGAGTAAAATAAACTCTAAAGATGGCAGCTGTGGCCTGGAGTTCCCTGAGAGGTGCAACTCAGACCTGCACCATGTTTTGTAGTTACTGTGGTGAGGAAGCTGTTCAAGGAAAGGGAAGGAGCTCAAAGACTGGGCCAGGTATACTTTAGGTCCTTCCAGGAGCTGGGTTTGACACTTTCTCCATAGAAGTGGCCGTGGACACACAAGTTTGCAGCACAAGCACAACACACTGAAAAGAAACTATTCCAGGTTTTCTTCAGGCCCTTGGGTTGCTGTGCAATCCCTACAGCACAGCTGGGACTCAGAGCTGGTCAAATGGCTTTTCCTTCAGGCAGACAAGCAATCCTTTCTAAATTAAGTGCTAGGTGTGAAATAAGTTTCCTTCACTCTACTCCTTTATTGTGAATAAATAGCAACTCTTGTGCAAATGAAAGGTAATCCATGGATAATGCATCCTGTGCTCCACTTCACAGATGTGCAGGCACCGGTGGAGTCCTGTGCCACAGGCCCTGTTTCTTGGAAATACAGCACTGCCTGTAGCAGGATCTGCTCCAGCATCGCGGCCTGCCACAGGCCACAAGCCCGCTCTGGCTGCCTCTACCATCTCTCCTGGTTCTGCCCCCGACTCCCAGCATCCCACCTCTCGCTGTTGGGGATCCTCTCCTGTTTGACTTACACTGGCTGTTCACACTTTACTCTTCACACTTTAAAGTCGAAATTGAATTTACCTTTATAAAGTAAACATGTCTTTTTTCAGTGTGGAGGATTTATGATTTCCTCTTATTTGCCTGTGGAAAGCATTTTCCAAGACTGTGAAGGAACTTCTGGAGTTTCTTAAAGTTTGATTTGCTTTAATGTGAGAGAAAAGAGCTATAGAGCTGGCTTCCCATGCCTACTATGTGCAGCCTTGTTCATAGGTCATTTGCAGGCAACCTCAAAGGAAATCAAACATCCAGTGCTTAATCGGTGCCTATATGATCCAGTTCTAAGGGATGTGCTACAAAACAGGGCCCTACTGGGGACTTTGCTGCAGGCTGTGTGGGCTTATATTGCTGCCTCAGTGTTTCCCAGTAGTGTGACCTCACCAGGTTACCTCTCTCTGTTTGTCTCTCTTCATCTAAACCAGAGCTGCAAGGGTTATTATAAGAGTTAAATCAATACACATAAAATGCTTAGTATATTTGGCAATCATGGAAGTTTTGTAAATGTTCTCTTTTCCTGTGTTATCCTACTTAGTTGATGCTGAAATTGCCATCTGTATCCTTATTTTTAGCCATAAAAACTGGGAAGCGTGGGCTGGACCCGTGTCACACACTTGGAGCCCAGAGCTCGGCTAAGTTCACAGGGAGGGTCTGAACTCAACTGTAGAGTCCATGCTGTAGCGCTCACTGATCTTCTGGCTTTCCTTCCTGTAAATGAGACTTGGAATCTTGGATTTCCAACTTGGCAGTGACTCCAAGAAGTTATATTCAGGACATAACTTTCAGCAATGCAATATCTATTTCATTGGAATAGATGGCTATTTGTCTAGTGTCTTTGTAAGTTAAATGATATTTGATTTGGATAAAACTTTCCCATGCCTTTCCAAAGCAAAATCAATTCTGGTAAAATTAAACTGTTTGCCTGGTCCCCTTGTGCTTTATCCCACCTGGATCCCACAGGTGTTATTTCAAAGGGACACGAGCCTTGTGTAATTGGTCAGTTCATCCCGTCTGACACTATTATGAGACATCATTCTGGAATTACTCACTGGATGACCATTTGTAATCTAAGCTTTCCTTCCTCCTCACAGTGCACAATGACCTTCGACTGTGTGCTATTTCTTTCCAATTTACCTTTTGGTTTTTCCAGCTAGCAGCGCAGGGACTGACAGGGAAAGATGCTGCAAACAGAATATCGAGAAACAATGGGGTCTGTCTCTGACTTCCACAAGTCTATCCTAACATTTGAGTCTAATGAGCACATATCACTTCTGAGAATGTGAAGGGATCCTTTCATTCTAAGCATCCGAGTCCAGAAACTTCTCAGACACACACACAAACTTCTCCTTCTTGGTTTCTCTGGGACCTGGCATGTATATTTTATACATTTTTGTTGAAAGAAATAGTACAAATCTTATAGATGATGGACTATGGGACTGGGAGAGGGAAAGACGCCTCCTCCATGCTGAGAAGTGAGAACCATTGCTAAGGAGGCTCCCTGCTGAAATGATCTGATCTCTCCTCTCCGCCATCCTAAATTGCTCAGCCTCATATGGCAATGACTGCCTCCAACTTCCTCGGTGCATGAGAAAATGAAAGACTTTGGCTCAATTTCAAATTCCTCTTTTCCCATAAGAAAAGCCTACTGTAACAGTCCTAGTTCTCTTCCTTTATTTCTTCTCTGCACTACTATATGTAGAAAAACAGGGCAAAATAAAAACAGACTCAGAAACAATTAAATTGAATGAATAATACACAGTCCTGTAGAGAAAAAGCGTATAGAATGTATGTGTCCTGAGCGTTCACTGACTCCCACAGGCCTGCGGGTGACCCCGCTGGAAAGATGTTTCAGTGTTTCTACATGAAAGTTTCTGAGCACCACACACCAGGGCTCCACAACAAAAGACAGAGGTTCTTCTCCCCATAGTCTTTCTTGACAATGGCTTCCATTCTTGCTTACCATGCCTTTGTCTTGGGCTAATCTAAGGAAGGTTCACTAACCAACCCCACAGTAGGAGTTGAAGTTTAGGATTACAACACCTGGAGGAGAAAGGCAAATTTCTTCTGTCCTCGTGACCTTCACTTTGTCATGACCACCTGGTGCCTGCTAGTGTGTCACCAGGCCCTCTCTTTTTATCTCAAGTACACCTAATTCCCCCCTTCAGTATTAACATCGCCCTGAGGGCTGGCAAGATAGCTCAGTGGACTGAGAACCTGCTTAGGCAAGTGCAGGGACCGGGGTTTAATCCCCAGCACCACATGCTGGTCAGCTCCACCCCCAGAGTACACTGAGCTGGTGACTGAAACTGGGCATGGTGTCACACACCTATAACCTTAGGACTGGGGAGACTGAAAATAGGAGGATCATTAGGAGTCCACACTGCATAGTGAGACCCTGTACCAAATACATAAAAAAGTAAAAGAAACAACATTGCCTTTGACACCAGATTGAAAGGGGTGAGAATGAAGAAGGTGGATGGGAAGAGGCGCAACATGACAGACCATCCACAGCTGATGCCTTGTTGAAAAGATGCCCCAGGAGGGAAATTTTAGATCAAAATCTGTACAGGGTGGCATCAAGGCAAACATACATCATTTTGTAATTAATTTGAAGAATTGAGAAGAAACACTAACTATTGATTCCAATTAGCTTTGGGGTCTAAATTAATTGTTTTCTTACTTGAAAATTCTTCAGTGAATGGCTGCAAGGCTTAGAGGTGAAGCAGTGTTAGAACTTCATGAATCCACAGGATGGAATTATCACAGTAGCTTAGAAGATTCCTTTATCTGATTTGGTGCTTTTTTTTCCTACTAAATCCCTTAGTTGATTTTTTCATATAAGAGTTTCTGAGTATTTAGTCCACAATCCAAACTTCAGCAGTTATAAGATCATCTAGAATACAGTGAGGTTTGGTATTTGCAGAAAATTAGCAGATGAGGGTTAAGGGGCATCACACTTGGAAGTTGATGAAATCCTTTTCTATTAGTGAATGTTGATTCACAGAATAGCGATATTCATCTCAGAAGACTGGTACCTGTGTATCACTCTCATTGTCAGTCCCTTTACCTTCCTTCCCTCTCTTCTTCCTCTTGCCCTTGTTCCCCTTCCCTTTCACCAAGAATGTGTCCCTTAGCTTTGAATTATCACTCCTTTATTTCATCCATTCTTTTGTAATTTAGGTTTCTCGCAAAAGGGCAGGGCTGGGATATTTAGCTTTCTGCATCTGGCTTATTTCACGGGGCACAAAATTCTCATTTTTTTTTTGTTTTCCTGCAAATCTCATGATTTTATCATCCCTTTTATTATTTCATGAGCTGTGAAAAGGACTAAATTTGGGACAACATTTAGGTATGTAATATGTTTGGTTTAATGCCTTAACTTGTCCTCTTGGTTCTAAATGTGACATTTTTCAGGCCCACTGAGGTCTCAGAGTTTTAACTGTCCTCGCCTGCAGCTGCTTTGTAAATGCACAGCCCCTGACATTGGCTGCAGTGAGCTTCTTCCCAAGGACTTTGATTTGAGGTCACAAGTGCACTCATTTGTTCTCCCATTTAGCAGTCATTAGTAGTCTTTCTCACTCTGTTGTGATCAAGAAATAAATTAATAGAAGATAATCAGATATCGACACTGCCATTTGCAAACACTTAGCTTTACTGGGGGGTGGGAATGGGTTTTCTTGGGATGTCCAAGGCTTTTAAATCATGGGCCAAGAAAACTGGAAAAAAGAGACTTGCTATTTCCCAGCAGTGATTCGCTGGATCAGAGCAACAGTGGCATTAAAAAGTTTCTCCGCCTTGGGACAGACTCAGCAGAAGACTAGGGAGTTGGGGAGACAGGGAGGAGGGGGATTATTCTAAATAGGCTTTCACCCTTTCCCTTTAGCAGCAGAAGTGGCCTGTTTCTTCCTACATCAGCTGCCAGTGGGCAGAGAGAGGCAGACTTTCAGAGAAGACATAGTTTTACCTCCAAAGGTGCTCCATGGATATGTGGCAGTGCCTAAGGAGTTTGGGGGGAGCAGTGAGCCCCAGGAAGTGACACAGAGCCCAGCTGGTGTTCCTGTGATACAGGAAAGAGTCAGCCTAGTGTGACTGGGAACTGGTGAAAACAGAAGGGCTAAGCAGACTGTTCACCAGAAGGGAACTGGGGCCGGGGGGTGGGGGCATGGCACAGCACAGGGACCCATAGCCAGCAGCAGCAGCAAAAATGGCTGCCACGGGTAAGGCTGCCTGCTTGATACCCAGCTACACATTGGCAGAGAGAAGCAGGTACAGAGAGAGGCTAGCGATGAGGTGGGCATATAGGCCAGATCTCTTGAATGATGACC
This sequence comes from Tympanoctomys barrerae, assembly GCA_002564285.1. NCBI lineage: Eukaryota > Metazoa > Chordata > Mammalia > Rodentia > Octodontidae > Tympanoctomys > Tympanoctomys barrerae. Next base: position 8,398 of record NDGN011301875.1, read on the forward strand.
AGGAGCTTAGATCACTCTTGCTCTGGGAATGAGAACTGAAGAAATCCTGGAAGACTGAGTATTTATTAAAACCAATCAAACATAGGTCTGAAAAGGGGCTGAACTGATCACTTACATTTTCCAAAGAATAGGTAGAATAATAAAGTAGAAAAGAGAGGGTCAAGTTGTCTTGCTCTTGTCCTAGAACAGATATGTTGAGGGCGGGAAGGTAGGTGGAGCTAGGGCCCCTGAAGATTTATTAGAAAGCCAAGTAAGTTCACCCTCCAGCCTTCTATCTCATTTTGTGTTTGCCGTCTCATATTGTTTTTCTCCAGGAAAACCTCACAAAAGTCTAGATCCACTTCTAAGCTAAGGTGCTGATATTAAAGATCTTGGAGGAAAAAAAAAAACCAAGTTCTAGTGTGTAAATTGGGATTCCCATTTCCTATCTATAACACTTTATTGAGAAATTCATTTTATCATGTCTTCTATTCCATAAACTTCATGAAGACGGAGACTTTTATTTGTCAATGTATCTCCCCTATGGCTTGTACAATTCTTACCACATAATAGAAACTCTAAATGAGGAAGCCAGGCTTGGGCAGAGCAGTCAGTGGTGATTTCTCAGAAGAGAACGTCTTCTATTAGCATTGACACTGACATTCACACACTTGAAAAATAGCCACACACTTGAAAAATAGCCTAAACTATACGAGGTAGATGGACTAACAAATTCAAAAGAGACTATATGGATAAATCAACTGACCCAAACAGAATATTCAAGAAACCAATGCAGTGTTGTCCACATTAGTAGACCTTAAATAAATGGCCCCTAAGCATAATGAAGCAGAAGATTAGGGTATGACAGGTTGGCTGAAAAACAGAATGTAACCAGTCACTTATTTACAAAGGTCAAGTACAGAGGCTGAACAATAGAATGTGACTTGTTGATCCTGGCTGGGGTGCACGGGAAGAGCAACTTCCCACAGCCCAGATGTGAAAGAACATCCAAGACGGATGGCCGCCACTGACTTGGAGACACTGCGATGTCCTGTTCTTCCTGCTTTCCTATTTCTGCAGTGACTGTATTTCTTCTTTATCTTCTTTTTTCTTCGCCTTTTTTTTTCTCTTACTTTAAATGAGTTACATTTAGAGCCAGCCAAATAGCTCAGCGGATTAAAGCACCTGCTTAGGCCAATGACGAAGGGGCTAAGGGTTCCATTCCTGGGCCTACCATTCAGGCTCCACCCACAGGGCCTACTGAGATATCAATTGAGAGCGGGTGTGGTGGTACACACCTGTAATCCCAGCACTTGGGGGGTTGCAAACAGGCGAATCACTACGAGTCTGATCTAGTAGTGAAATCCTACAGTAAAAATTACATGTATGTTTTCAGGTCACATCTTTGGATAGACAGAAAGAGCCTGGAATCACCAGACGCTGCATCCTCTGGAAAGAATAAGATGTGCTCATGATGGTGAGTTACCTTCCAGAGCTTCATGTGGTCAGAAAAGAGATTGATGCACTGCATACATCATCTTTTCAAATTTTTGTGTATTTTTAAAAGAATAGAAAATAGTTTTTTAAAAAACTATATAGAATTTCACTAAGCAAAATGATACTAATTCAGCAATGGTTGTTGTATTATGTATTGTCTTCAAATTAGTTGTTCAGGTTACCAGATGCAAGCATGCAAAATTGAGCAAAAATTGTAAAACTTTAAAAGGAGAGAGCAAAGAAGTTTAAGCATTAACTGCTTCTTTTAATAGACCACCAGAAATCACCAGTACAATTATTCAAAGTAGTGTTTGTGT